>JAKCPI010001521.1:0-138889 GCA_023213315.1 Euborellia annulipes
TTGTCCATCCTGCGGGAAAATTTGTTGCGCTGATATCTGTATATCCCTATATATGTATATGTGTTTGGGAAATTGGGGGAGGGACCCTCGCCCCCCCCTTAAATACGCCCCTGACGCACATACAAAGACATAATTCCAAAAATTTAAACGACGGGAATCATCAAAATCTCAAAGTTGAATTTTTTTACTATTACAATAATTTCTCTTTATATACTTCGTATTGTGAGAAAGTAAAAATCTAGACTACTTTTAAATCTGAGGTCATTTAGACCAAGGGCGGATCCAGAGGTGTTTCTCGGGGGGGGGGGGTACTTGGTGTGACTCGATCGCACAGTGCACTATTTTTTCTTAATTTCGGTAATTTAAAGGCGCATTCTGTACTTGTTTGCCAGAATATAAATACAAATCAATTTTTAAAGTTTTACATTAAAAATAAATTTTTTTTTTTTTAAAAAAAAAGTATTTTTTTAAATCTCGGGGGGGGGGGGGTAATTACCCCTTTACCCCTCTTGTATCCGCCCTTGATTTTGATATTAATTTTGGCAACCAATGGGAATTCATAATTCGAACATTTCCATTTCACAGTTCAATTTTCAGATAAAAATTAAAAAAAAAAAAGTATTTGAGTAATATATGAACATATATCACGTGTCCAGGATCAAACGGGGGGGAAGAATATGGCGAGGAGAGCAACACGTGGGCTCCTCTTCGTGTGTCCAGGGACCGGGAAAGGATTAGCAGCATCCACACCTGGTACAGGCCACTCATTTCCCTTTCTCTCTCTGGGTGAAGGGGGATGAGGGCATGATGGTTAAGGGCTTTTGCATGACCCCCACACAGAGAGAGTTGCTTGATAAATGAACTCTAGCCTGCCTGTCTAACAACGAGCATTTTGTCAGCTTAAACAAACATATTGTCTTTATTGTGCAGATAAATTGCTACTTGCTGAGTAGCATTTTCTTATTCGAGAGATTATCTCTGTGATAATTGTGGAAGAATTAGATATAAGTGAAAGTAATATATAAATAAATAGGCCTAATTCGGACTATTGGGAATTGAATAAATACGAATTCAAAAATTTTTATTCAAAAAGATGAATTCGCCAAATAATACAACTAAATGATAATGCTCATAAAAGAAAGTGGCGTTTCCTTGCTCTTAATATAATATCTAACTCTGGAGAGGAACTACTAAACGCCCAATTGGGCGATGATCTGAAGATTTCAAGAGATCGACCTCGGGACGGTTGCTTCACTTCGTGTCAATTAGCAAACATGTCTGACCGATAGCAAATCATCGATATAGTAAACAAGACAAGGGCGGATCCAGAGAAGTTTCTAGGGGGGGGGGGGGGGGTATTCTCAAATTTTTCTGCGAAATTTTTTTTTTTTTTCGCGGAACTAAAGTTTTCCGGACACAAAAATTTTTGCCGCCCGCGGAACATTCCCTCTTTCGCGGAACCGAAATTTTTTCCCGTTTGTAAACAAAATTTTTCCCCCGTCCGTAAAAATTTGATTTGTATTTAAAGACTACAAATCGAATTTTTAAATATTAATTTTTAAAATTTTACATTAAAAATAAATTTAAAAAAAAGTTTTTTTTTTTTTTAAATCTCGGGGGGGGGGGGGTAATTACCCCCTTTACCCCACCCCCCTTGTATCCGCCCTCGAAACAAGAACACGCTTAATCTTGTTATGTAAAGAAAAGGATTTTTTTCACAAATAATTAGCTATCTAATATACAATATAAGAAAAGTTTTGTAAATCTGGTGTGACTGGTCGCACAGCACACAACTTTCTCTTACCTTCGGTAATCGAGAGTTTTCTGTGCTTGTCACGCCAGATTTTTTGTGTTGACATATATTTAGTTTCCGCCAATATATTAGAATTTAAGATGTAAAATTTATAAGTATAGGAAAAGATTTATATTTTGTTACCATGGCAACTATTTCTCCTATCTTTTCTATGAAGCACAAGAGTAAAGTGTGCTTCAAACAATTTTGAGGGCAAAATGAGAATATACATTTGAAAAAGCATCTAAAAAATAATTGATTTTTGAATTTTAATCAAAATCGTATTTTGAGAAAATCGAATCAGTAAAGTACTAGTACCTTTTGGCCGATTTTGATTAAAAGTTTATTTTCCCGGTCCCGGGGGGTGTTTAATACAATTTTTTTCCAATTCTTATGAAATTTTGTATTTATTTAGGATTCTCCATTGAGTATAAATTATCCAAATATGAGATTAAAATAACCATAGTTTATTTCAAGCAGTCAATATTTGAAATATAATTGAAATACACAGAGTCTATGGGAATTTTGAATCATCAGTGACTTTTTACTTTTTATTTATTACTTGTGAAACGCAATTGTGGGCAAGTTTGGAACTAAGGTGCTATGGGAAACTAAATATTGTATATCTCAAGCGCTCTAATATCTTTGACCTAATTTTGTTTTAAAAATTTAGGACATCTTATATTTCGTTTATAAGACAGGATTATTATTAATTCAATAATATTTATCTGAGGTTGAGTCAGTAAAAAATGTTTATTATGAAATGCGTCGTTGGCTGCAAGGAATTTACATAAAATGATAACCCCTAGTTAATAGGACCAAGTGTTTAACCTTAAGTTATACCCAGAAAGAGAGGGAGATTGAGATTCGCAGACGCGAGTGATGCTTTCTCCCTACAGTGCAACTGACACCTTAATTTAAATCTACTTAACAAACATTAATTACCCTCCCTAACATTATAATCGCTAAGTACCATATATACGTATATTTTAAACTTTATAAAATCTTAATCCCTACTTTTTATATCAAAAGTCTTTTTTGTTAATCAACATTTTCTTAATTAACTTAACTTAATTGGTAATTAACTATGGTGTTAATATTTTTGTCACTTTACGGGCTATCTGATTTTGAAGGCGGAAAAACTTTAATAGTAATTATATTTGAAGATTTTTATATAACATAATCAGGAAAGAAGTTGCTGTTGATGTTACAAGTCGGGAAATGGCAAGTACAGTAACAGCAAAGAAAAGAAAGCCTTAAAAGGAGACGTTTCGGACAAAATTTATTCGATCATCCTCAGGACTTTTTTTTATTTAAACATTCACACTTTTTTCTCATTCACACTCACATTCACACAGTCTTTTCGGCAACTTAGGCCATTTAAGACTTTGACGATAACCGTTATATTAATAATATATATATTGGGAGTCCAGGCATTTCTATTTAAGTCATTTGGTATCCAAATGCCTTAAATAAAATCATCGGACTGCCTGGGGTCCGAACCCGCGACGTTCGGTATAGAAGGAAGGCAAGCTACCAACTACTCCAAGCCCCGTGGGCTCCTCAGGCCTTATAGGCTTATATTTATTTTAGAAACAAATTTGAATTTGCCAAATGTCTGTGCACATGTACATTTTATTAAAAATCTGGTGACACTCACACTCACTCACACAGTCTTTTTGGAAACTCAGGCCTTTTAAGACTTTGACGATAACCGTTGATTAATTCATATATATATTTGGGATCCAGGCATTCTTATTCAATCCATTTGGTTCATCAAAATTTCGAGATTAAATTTTTATACTTTCTCTCTATATATTACAGTTATAGGTAAGAAGAAGTAAAAATAAGAACGACCTAATAATTCTTAACATTATGTGTTTGTAGATATCTAAATACTGGCAAGCAGGGGCGCCGGAACGAATTTGAATCAGGGGGGGGGGGCAAAAAATTTTTTTTAGAAAATTAAAATAATTTAATATGTTTAAATAGTATAAAACAAAAACAAATCTACTATAAAACTTTAAAAATTTTAAATAAAATCAGAATTTTAATAAAATTAAAATTTTAAAAAATTTGGTAGTGATTTTATCAAAAATTTTTGGAAAAAATTTGGAAAAAAATGAATTTCTTACTCTTTTAATTTTTTTTAATTTAGAAGATTTTATTTTTCAAATGTAAAAATATATCATTTTTAAATAAAAATAAAAGAAATTTTGCCCCCCCTGTGCGACGCCATGGGGGCAATGTACCCTAGCCCCTCCCACCCCAGTTCCGACGCCTATGAATTTTTTTAATATTAGAAAAAATGATTTTTTTTTTTTTTTAGTTAAAATGCTGTATTTTATGAATGATTTTATTTTATACCGAAAGCGGCAAAATTGCCGACACCGACACCCCAAAATGTCTCCCTTAAAATTGTATAGGTAAAAAGAATCTAATCAATATTTCTCTCAACATTGTTAAAAATATTTATAATAGAAAATATTTTTTTTTTGTTTTACTTATGAATTTGTCAGATTTATAATAATCTCTTTTTATATAAAATTTTTTTTTCCGGGATTTAACCTCACAGCGGATCTTCTTGTCAAACTAAAGAGGATTGTGAATTATTATTTAAATGAAATGAGATTTTTTTTTTGTTATTCAAAAAGACGAAGTTGTGTCATTTATTTTTATTTTTTTACGATTTCTTCTTTTTTTTTACTTTTGTATTTGTATTCGTGTTAACTCATCATTTAAACAAGATATCAAGTAGTGTAATATAATAAAGCTTGTTAATTATGATAAAGTACTGAAAGGCTTTTAGTCGGAAATGGTCCATATCCTGAGGAATATTCGCCTGAATTGTTGTTTGTTTGTTGTTGTTGTTGTATCTTTAACTTTCCGTTCTCGTAAACTACAAAAACATTTATGTTAACTGCATTTTCTATTTTATTATATACTAGCCGCACCGCCCGCCTTCCTGGTTCGGTGAGATTAATATTTATTTAATGGATATCAGTTGGCGTAAATAAATATGCCTACACATGTTTCGTTAAATATTCAAAAATTCTTTAAAACCTATATGTCCTCAGATGCCGAACGCTTTAAAAAAAAACTTCAACAATGAATAACAACAATGAAAGTCAAAGACATTTTGGAATAAAATATTTTCCTGAAATCTTTAAAAGGTCCTCTTATAACATATAAAATTCCTACTGATTGTGAGGGATACTCAGAAAGTTGTGTGCTGTGCGACCAGCCACACCAGATTTTTTAGATAAGATTATTTCAATCTTCCACTTTTATTATGTCTATAGATCTATTATCCTAATTACTCTGAGAATTTATTTCTTTTAAATAGCAATATTTAATCATCACTAGCTGCGGTAGGGTTGCCTACGGCACGCTAACCTCTACACCAAGCCCCGAGGGCTGGAAAGAAAATTTTTTTATTCCATTCCAATTCAGTGCCTGCTCGAATTTTTGACATGAATCCAATACTTTCTCTATATATATATATTACATATATACATAGGTAAGAGAAAGTAAAAAACAAAAATGTATAATTTTATCAATTTAATATAAATATATACAGTATATCACAAAAAATTGTAATGTCGACTATAAAAGAATAAGTAAGTGTTGAATATAAAATAAATTACACATACTCTATGTTTATCTTTAAAGGTCCTGACGGTGATGAAAAATCGAAACTGATATTTGCAAAGCAGTCGATTCTTGAAACAGTTAATAAAATATTTAAAAAATTTATGAAAATTCATTTAAACACACACTCACCGAACAAACAGTGATTGATGAAGTAACTACGGCTCTTTGATGTCTATTTAATCTTATTTTGTCCCACAAATTAAATATCGACATTTTGGTCTTTGTTTTATTCAATTCCATCAATTTTATTAAGAAAAAACAAAGTGTTGCGGTTTTTTTTGCCAGTGAGAGTATTTTAGGTTAGAAAAACAAAGGGTTAGACGCTACAACGCGCTACAGATCCCATTTTTTTGGGATCTGTAGCGCCTGTCGCTCGAAGCGCGTTGTAGCGTGATGTCGCGCGCTTCTAGTGGACGAGCTTCAATTGATTCACACACATTGGGATCTGTAGCATGTTGTAGCGCTTGTAGCGGTAGCGCGTTGTCGCGTCCAGTGGACGACCAGCCTTAATAATCATCTTAAAAAATAAAAAACTTCATAAAAACTTTAATTTGAATAAATCATAATATTTTTTTCATTAATAAACAAAAATAAAATATAAACATAACAATTCATTTGCAAGATTTTGATATTAATTAAAAAAAAAATTTAATTTTAAGTTTATTTTGGTCAAACAAATTCAAAACTTAATTAAAATATAGCTATATTTTTTTTTAATAGAATCAACAAAAGTTGATTACACAACAACAACAACAACAACAACAACATGAGAGATGTCTCTTTAGGCGATTTAATTTACAAATCAAAAAAAATTCTTAAAATAATGCGAGTAGAAGCATTATGATGGATGGCATTTGAATTTTGTGAAGATGTAATTAAACAAACGAGATAGTGAGGCCGCTCTTGGAAGTACAAAGAGAGAGAGGGAACGGCTAAAAGTCAGAGAAATTATCCTAGTGTCTATAAAATGTACTATTACAAGTAGATGGAGTAAATTAGGTTAAATTTTGATCTCTAAGCCCTAAAACGTTTAAATCGACCCAAAGTCAAAAAGGAAATCATCTTCCCGAATTCAAAGTGGCAATATTTATCACAGAAATGTGTCTGGCATAATATATACAAGCTAAAAAGATAATAAATCAGGCCAAGCAGCATGCAACGTTGCTTCATTAAATATTCATAACCAACAGTCTCGGCTTAATGAGCCTTCAATGTGAAAGGAGAGGAATTTTGCCAATTGAATATATTTCCATCATATAAAAGCAAGGAGTAAGCAAATGAGCCTTTTTCAAGATCTTTTTCGGCATCTGAGGCCATTTAGATCTCGACCTTAGTGATTGGTATCTAAATCAATTGAAATAAATTTCTCGCCTGGTACGGGATGCGAACCCTTGATCTTTGGCAGCAGAAGATATGCTCATAGGAGCCGACTCCATGGGGCCCAAGGAGCTCGAGCCCCCCCCCCTCCCAATGTTGAGGAAAGAGGGGTCCAGCCCCCCAAAAAAAGTTATCAGGACATTTTTTCATATTTTATATCCAATCTACCAATGTATTGTCATTTTGTATATGTAATATATATAGAGAGAGAAAGTATTGGATTCATGTCAAAAATTCGATGTCGAGATTTTGATGGATCTTCACGTTTTGAGGTCCCCTGAATCCAAAAAAGTGGTTTTCGCGACATGGTCTGTCTGTGGGTGGGTGTGTGTTCAATTTTAAGCATGAAGGAATTGAGCTACGAGGTTGAAATTTTATATTTAAGTTAAACACCCCCCCCCCCCGGGACCGGAAAAATAAGCTTTTAATCAAAATCGGCCAAAGAGTACTAGTACTTTTTCAGTTTTTTCGATTTTCTCAAAATTCACTCCAACGATTTTTTTTTAAATTCAAAAATCAATTATTTTTTAGATGCTCTTTAAAATGTATATTCTCATTTTGCGATTGAAATCTTCTGAAGACCACTTTACTCTTGTATTTCATAGGGAAGATCGGAGAAATGGTTGCCATGGTAACAAAATATAAATATTTTCCCATACTTATAAATTTTACATCTGAATTCATATGTTTCGTACTGTCGGGAACTAAATATATGTCGACACAAAAAAATCTGGTGTGAGAAGCACAGAACACAACTTTCGATTACCGAAGGTAAGAGAAAGTTGTGTGCTGTGCGCCAGTCACACCAGATTTTTTATATATAAATACAACAAACTACTCAACGATTTCAAGGTTATATGTTGCTAGTACAGTTTGTCCTATATTCGAGTTTATGTACTACTTTAAAAGTTTCTAAAGTTTACCAGTACAGTACATTTATATCAAACTTAGTTATTGTTTGAATCCTAAGCTCTCTTCAAATTCTTTTCTATACCAAGCAAATACCAAATGGTTGAGACAACCCCATGATTATGAATCACACTCTCACTCCCCTCCTCTCCTCAGACCTATTTTGAATAGGTGAGCCGGGAAAAGAGCGTGATTTATTCTAATCCTATTAAAAGTCGAAAAGAAAAATTTACACCCCTGCATCCTATTAAACCAGGGCACTTTCTGGACGCATGGTCTAATTCTTGCATAAACTGCAAGGGGCGAATTTGAATCAGGGAGGGCGGAGGCAAAAAATTTTTTTTAGAAAATTAAAATAATTTAATATGTTCAAATAGTATAAAACAAATCTACTAGAAAGCTTTAAAAATTTTAAATAAAATCACAATTTAAATAAAATTAAAATTTTAAAAAAATTGCTAAATAGTGATTTTATCAAAAATTTTATTACGCTTTATTTATACTATTTGAAAAAAATAAATATTGTTAATTTTCTTCTTTTAATACAATATAAAATGTTTTTAGAAATTAAAAATGGCCCTCGGGGCATGGCGTAGAGGTTAGCGTGCTATCCTCATATACCAAACGTCGCGGGTTCGGACCCCAGGCTGTCCGATGATTTTATTTAAGCCAATTGGATACCAAATGGCTTAAATAAGAATGCCTGGACCCCATATATGTATATTTATCAATAACGGATATCGTAAAAAGTCTTATATGGCCTGAGATGCCGAAAAGACTGTGTGAATGTGTACTCTTTTAATTTTTACTTTCTCTTACCTCTATATATATGTTAATATATAGAGAGAGAAAGTATTGGATTCATGTCAAAAATTCGATGTCGAGATTTTGATGGATATACACGTTTTGAGGTCCCCTGAATCCAATGTACTCTTGCCCCCCCCCCCCAGTTTCGGCGCCTATGCAAAGAGTCTAAAAAAAATTATTCTCATCCAACCAATCACAAGGGGAATTTATAAGTTACTACCCCGCCATGTAGAAAAATTTGCCTCGGCCTATTATCATTTTCTTAGCAATTAAAAATAAGTCTTTTGTAAAGATAAAGTGTAACATTAAAGAGATATCGTTCCATATTTAAATGAAAAAAAAAAAACTTGTCTAACACGGACTAATTTCTATAAATACATCTATAAAATTGGAAATGTGTAATAAAAAAAAGTATTATTATTAATAATAGTAAAAAGCCTTTTACCTTTTTAGAAAAATAAATCACAATATAACGATGATTCTCTGTTATGGCCAACAAACGACCTTTTGGGTATGTCATGTCAGGTCATTTGCTGGCATCAAATAAACACCGCGGATTCAAGAGCTCACGCTTTTATTACCTTTCCGCGTTATTTCTCGTTTTATGCAAAAAAAAAAACAAAAAAAAAAAAAAATTGAGTATAATCATGTCAAATATGTGGCCTTGATCCATTTCATCGTGTAAATCGTAAAGTTGGGATTTGATAATATTGTTTTGAAATATGTGTTTGGAATTCAATAACACCTTGGACAAATAAAATAAAATATATTGAAAAAAACATTTTTATCCGGTTTACTTTTATTATTTATTTATTTTATCATTATAAATAAAAAAAAAAAACAAATAATAAACGAAATGTTTCGAAAGGTAATCTCAATTTGTGATAAAAAAATCTCCCAGCCAAAGAAAAATCGCAAAAAAAAAAATTACATAATCTCTGTTCATGGGAAAATCTAGGGGGGGGAGGGGGGGGCAGCCCCCTCTTCCAAACTTGAAATAAAAATAAAAAAACTGAAAAATTCACACCATCTGTGAGAAAATAAAAACTAAGAGTGACACCACTCTCTATTCCCAGTTATAAGGGAAGGGGGGGGAACCTTTCAGTTATAAGGGAAGGGGGAACCTTTCTAATATTCATTTATATTAGAAAGGTTCCCCTTCCGTTTTGAGCTGGATACGTTCATGTCTCTGATTGGAATTTATTATTTCAAAAAAAAAAAAAAAAATTCAGCACAAAGGTCTGTATTTTAATCGTTAGAAACCCCCCTCTCCCACCGATAATTTTTCTGCTACGGCTCTGAACTTCGTATTTTAATAATTATGATTTATTTTATGTACAGTCAGCGTCACAAGTGCCTGATCGAAAGTGGAGCCTTGAGCTTAGGCAACCAAAGGGCTTAGCCATCGAATTTGTTGTCTTAAAAGTAGCTTTTCCCCTAACAAGTTGCATTATAAAAAGATGATTTATTTATTATTATTTATATAGCAGGGGTGGCCATTATTGAATAACAATGCCGGTCGGCCATTCTTGCAACCTTCATCAGAACATGTGATTTATTTGCCCCGAGCTTAGAGGGGCTCATGGGAAGCAGAGTTAAGAACATTCGTCATTTGACATGACACCTCGTTAAACCATCACTCAGACAAGCTCGAGGCAAATAAAACACATATCTTGATGAAGGATACTGAGGAAGAATCGGCCGAAACGTCGTCATTGTTGTTCAATAAAGAAAAAAAAATGGTTTCTTTCTTTTGCTTTGGCAGCCTTTAATTTCTTCATTATAAATTATACATACAGACTCTACTCCTTGCAGGTATATTAGTATATATTTTATTTTATTTTTTACCCCAAAAAAATATCTATAGTGGGTCAAAAATTAATATGGAGATATATACGAGTAATTTTATATGCTGCCATTTCCAAAGTGGCCAGCAAGATGATTTGAGTTGGCGACAGGGCTGATTTATAGCATTTTGGTTGCCTAAGCTCAAGGCTCTACTCTCGAGTTCATCAGGCACTTGTGGCGCGTCGCCTGTACAATGTTAGATAATTTATTATTTTTTACGCAAGTTAAATACACTATCTTGACTTTGTTAAAAAGAAAAAATGTGTAATTAAATGGAAGAGAGGTATAATTTTTTGTCTTTTGAAACGCCATATCTTGATCGGATTATCAATGAAATAAATATCATTAGTCATTTAAACAATTGATAAATGAATAATTATTCAAGAAGAATTGTGAATAAATAACTAAAAACGTTTTTCATTTATCAAAACGTCATATGATGCTATAATTTTACTTTTTACTTCCGCCTAATACTAATAATTATGAATTAATACTTTTTATTTAAAAATAAAAAAAATACAGTAGAATCAGATTAGATGATATCTGAATTTTGTTTGTGATATATCTTCGCGTCAGTTTATATGTTAATTAAATTGATATTAAAGATAAATCGATATTTAAAAAAAATAAAATAAAAAAGAGCGTTCCGACCCAATTAACCCTTATCGTGTCTATGCTTTAATGAATCAGCTGATTCTGGGAGCCTGGTGGCTGATTTTTGTCCGAAACAAGAGACCGTAAATCTTAGAATAAAATATCGACAAATTAAAAGAATATAGGGCATAAATTTAATGAGGCAGTGAAGTTTTAGAAAAGAAAGAGATTTAGTTTCCGTTGATAAGTATATTAAAATTCAAGATGTAAAATTTATAAGTATGGGAAAATATTTATATTTTGTTACCATGGCAATCATTTCTTCTATCTTTCCTATGGAGTACAAGAGGGAAAGTGGACTTCAGAAGATTTCAATGACAAAATGAGAATATACATTTTAAAGAGCATCTAAAAAAATAATTGATTTATGAATTTAAAAAAAAAAATCGTTGGAGCGAATTTTGAGAAAATCGGAAAAAAAAAAAAAAAACACTGAAAAAGTACATCAGTAAAGTACTGCTACTCTTTGGGCGATTTTGATTAAAAGCTTATTTTCACGGTCCAGAAGGGTACAAAACTTAAATATAAGATTTCAACCTCCTAGCTCAATTCCTTCAAGTTTAAAATTGAACACACCACACACAGACAGACAGACCATGTCCGAAAAGCATTTTTGGACTCAGGGGCCTCAAAACGTGTTTTCCCATCAAAATCCCGACATCGAATTTTTGACATGAATCCAATACTTTCTTTCTCTATATATTAACATATATAGAGGTAAGAGAAAGTGAAAAGGTCAAATGATTCTTACGCAAAGGAGAAAAAAATTTTCCGCCAAGCGAGAAAGGGGTGGAAAAAATGAAGCTCCAAAAATTTCCATCCGAGGGAAAAAATTTTTTTCAGGGCGGAAAAAATTTCTTTTTGCTAGGGAAAATTAAAAAAAAAAACAGGTAAAATGATATGAATTTTGTATAGGAAATACAAGTTTCTGTTTCGGCCATCACTAAGATTGAGGCCGAAATTCGGTTTGGGTTGAAAATTTTGTTTTCGGTCGGATCCTATAAATAATTCATTTTTTTTTTTTAAGGTTCAGAGACGCTTTGTTTCTTTCGTCTTGCCATCACAGAAAAAACTCTCTCTGTGAATGCTCATGTGGCAGGAATTGACATTAAAAATGAAATTACCGGTACTTTATACAAGTTTGGAAAAATTATCATCAGTCTTATTAAATACATGCTACCAGATGGCTTAAATAGAAATACCTGAACCCCCAATATATATATTACTTACAACGGTTATCGTCTAAAAGTCTTAAATGGCCTGAGTTGCCGAAAAGACTGTGTGAATGTGTGTGTGAGTGTGAATGAGAAAAAGTGTGAATGTTTTTATTTATTAAAAAAAAAACCAAAAAAAAAATACATGCTGCCATTTTTGTGCAGTAGAAAATTCCGTTTTACGCAAAATGCTTATGAACACACACTTTTTTGAATCCCAGAAAAATCAAATCATGCGAAATAAAGTAAAACAAAAAACAGAAAAAAGAATAAAACATATATTAATAAGCTTTAATTATGTAGTTTTAAAAATATGTAAATTAAAAGAGAAAAAGTAAAGAGTTGGAGATATGTAAAAAAAAAAAACAAGTTGATTATTCATTTACCTTATATTCAGAATTATGTCTTCACTGTCACAACTGAAGAGAAATCGGCCGGCAACTAAAAAAAAGAAAAAAAGAAATAAATTAGTTTTTTAATATTTGCATGAGATATGTGCAAACAAAGAAAAAATATGAAAGTGACAATTCATATAAGGGAAAATGGTCTTAATGTACTGTATAACCAGAAATTTATTTGGAGGGGGGGGCTAATGGGTATCCGGATGGAATACCCCCCAACGGAAGGGGGTCAGGAGGTCCTTCACTGGAAAATTTTTTTAAATTTTATGTATCTAAAAGCATTTTTAGACCACCTAAAGAATCCTGAAATATTTTAGAGTTGTGCGAAAATTCTAGATATTTTAGAATTTCGGGGGGGGGGGGGGGACTGCAGCCACCTCACGCCCTCCCCTACCTTTAGATACGCCACTGGATTAACAAACACTTTTAAACAAGAGTTTGGAGGGATTTTCAATCAAACACTGGTCGTTTATTTGTTCTGATAAGCACTATCAATTTATGTTCATTCAAAATTTAAAAGAAATAAATGCCAGTCTTAGTTCGGGTTACTCGTGCGCATCCTCAACGTACTTTTGAGTTTATCTTTTGAATATTTTTATAAAGATCAGGCAAACAAGGGGAACGTTTAAATTCAATTTAATAAATCTTGACTCAGAAGTGTTAGTAAATAAAAAAAAATTTGATTTTTAAAATAGCTAAAAGCAAAAAAAAAAATGTAAAGTAAAAAGTCAAATAGTAAGCCATTAAAAGTTTCTTAAATTTTCTGTTAAAATGGAATTTATCTAACAAGTGAAGTAGCGCTATTTGTTTATTTGGAGAAAACATTTTTACTTTCTCTTGCCTCTATATATGTTAATATATAGAGAGAGAAAAAATGTCAAAAATTCGATGTCGAGATTTCCAATTAATTAAGGGAGAAGTCAATTTTAATTTATTGCTCGTATTTGATTAAGTAATTCTTAAATCGTTTTGCAAAAAAAAAAAAAAAAAAAAAAAAAACTAGCAAAATTTTATCTTAATTTTCAACAAAATTGAGAGTAAAATGTGTTGAGAGAGGGAGAGAATAATTGGCATGTCAACAAAACACTTGAAAAACTGAAGAGAGAACGAACGAGTCTGACTTAAAAACAGATGACAGATTTAGAGTTTTTGATAAATTAATTACTTCATTAAAAAAAAATAATAAAATAAAATAAAAAACAAAACAACAGCGAAAGGCTAAAGCCCTTGATTTAACACTTCACCTTTACGACCTTAATTGGATTTCGTGTCGAATCCGCGACGTTTTAACTCCTCCTTTTGGAGTGCAAAGCGCTCTCTGAACGGGTCAATATGAATGAAGTGAAAAAAATAAAACCATTCAGGCAATTAAACTGTGTTAAAAATAGTAAAAAGGAAAAGGGAAAGAACATATTATCCGAATTGGAGTGGGGAGGAATAAAACCAGAATTCCTTTACACTTTAAGGTGCGCAGAGAGGGGTGCAATTTTGGGAGATTCCAGCAGCCACAATTTTGAAGCTATCGACCTCAAATTTTTTTTAAATTAAAGCTATTTAAAATATCTACAACTTCTAGAAGCCCTTTTTTTTGATTTTCGAAAAAATAAATTTTTTTTTTAGAATAATCGCATTAAATAAAAGATATTTCATAAAAATTCGCTCTATATCTTATAGATAATTAAATTAGTAATCATTGTGTTAAAAAATAATTAATTTTTTACCCTTAATTAATTAGCTGAAATCCTTCAAATGAAATGGAATAAATCCCTTGTATCCCAATGGGAAATACTAACGCCATCTCTTGCCGCCTAGAGT
Organism: Euborellia annulipes; assembly: GCA_023213315.1. Taxonomy (NCBI): domain Eukaryota; kingdom Metazoa; phylum Arthropoda; class Insecta; order Dermaptera; family Anisolabididae; genus Euborellia; species Euborellia annulipes. The sequence goes on from JAKCPI010001521.1 coordinate 14,472, forward strand.
AACTCGGTAGTGATTGGGTGATCTTCTATGGGTTTTTCGAGATGCGCACCTTAACTAACGATCTGGGCTCTTATTTAATCATATGATTAGCTTAACTATATGTGAAAAGTTAAAAGTCATAATGCAAGGGATAGCTAGTTAACTAGAAGTGCAGCAATCAGCCCTGAGTCAAACTGAATGTGGATTAATAATATGGTGTGCCCTTTATAGAGAGATAAAAATTGAAAATGTTATACAAATAAAAATTTTTACTCAATGATTATTATTTTATTATTAAAAAAAAAAAAAATTATTTTAAAAATGTAAACATTTTGATGGCCACGTCTTTGTTAATTTCAATATTGAAATGGATTTTATATATATTTGATTAAATTAATCGAAAAAAAGAAAAAACAAATCATGTTACGTTCAAAATTGAAATTAAAAAAAAAAAATTATTTTAATTTTTATTTGATATCTTTATGAAAGTAAAGAGAGAATTTCAATATCATTTTTGAATTAGATATTTTATAATATAAAAAAAATTAATCTGTATCAATTGCATCCGATGGGATTCCCTCGAGAGATATTTTTTTCTCAGTTTATTATTGTTTCATAAATTTTCTTTCTTTTTTTTTTCTTGTTTAGAACAAACTAAGCGAAAGTGTTTTCTTACCCGTTTGAATTAAATTTGAAAAGTTGGAAAAACTTTTTGGGAACTCAATTTGTCGTATTTAATTTAGAAAAGAGATTAAAATTTCGGGTTTTGACATAATTTTGATAAATAATAACTGTATTTTATATAAATAAATAAAATAAAAAATCTGATGTGACTGTGCACAGAGCACTCAGAGCACACAGAGCAGTTTTTTGGTTTTAACTATTTACGCGTAGGATAAAAAAAAAATCCATCAGTAAAGAACTATAACTCTTTGGCTGTTTGAATTTTATTCGAAAGCATATTGTAGCATGCCAGGGGGCCAATCAGTCCTTGAGAACAGTAACAAAATTTTGAAGAGACAAGATAGACTAGAAACTAATAAAACGTGTATTTATTTCAAATTTATATCAAAATATCGACATATATGAACCCTTTAATTTGAAAGAGGTGTAAGTCCATTTTTTAAAATGAGATATGACATAATTTATGCTTAATTTAATTTAAAAAAAAAAAAAAAAAAAAATGGACTTACACCACTTTCAAATTAAAGGGTCCATATATGTCGATATTTTGATAGAAATAAACGTTTTATTAAAATGAGATTTGACATAATTTATGCTTAATTTAGAGGAGACGATTAGCCGAGGGGATAAAGCAGTTGAGCTTATAATTCTGAGTTGAAAACAACTCGAGTTCATATCCACCTCATGGCAAAAATTTATCTAACTCTATTTGAGATGCCTCCTCCTGAGGAAGGAAACTGAAACCCACCTCAGTATTATTCCCATGAAAGTTACTCCTCAGAGGAACCACAACGTGTCAAGTCTGATACTAATGACAGAAGATAGAGATGCTTAATTTAATGTAAATTTTTTTATGTAGTCTATAAGTCTTAAAAAAATTCCAATGTTTTGTACAATTTAAAATTGGTCGTTAAAAGAAATTGGGCGCAATCAATATGAAAGTGGTGTAAGTCAAATTTACAGAAGTGGCTTAGGGGTCGTCCTCACAGTGTTTGACATGTCGCGAAAACCACTTTTTTGGATTCAGGGGACCTCAAAACGTGTATATCCATCAAAATCTCGACATCGAATTTTTGACATGAATCCAATACTTTCTCTCTATATATATTAACATATATATAGATGTAAGAGAAAGTAAAAAGCAGTTAAAAATCGAAAAGAATAAAATAATTTTGAAAATAAATTCAAATTGATTATGACAAAAGTTATCAGATGTGATGGATGAATTCAAAACATTAATATTAATGGTTTTGTGAATTTTACGAATAGAAATGTTTTGTATATAAAACATAGAGAGCGCGAGAGAGTAAATATTTCATTCACATTGTCTTAAGGAGGAAAGAGTTAATTCTGTTTTCTCGGTAAAATCAATTATTTTTTAGCTGCTCTTTAAAATGTATATTCTCATTTTGCCATTGAAATCTTCAGAAGACCACTTTACTCTTGTACTTCATAGAAAAGATAGGAGAAATGGTTGTCAAAATATAAATATTTTCCCATACTAATAAATTTTACATCTTGAATTCTAATATATCGGAGGAAACTAAATATATCTCAACACAAAAAATCTGTGGTGACAGGTGACAACTATCGATTACCGAAGGTAAAGAAAGTTGTGTGCTGTGCGACCAGCCACACCAGATTTTTTGAACTTGGAGAGGCGGGGAGGGGGGAGGAAATTATTCAACTATTTCATTACCATTTCTACTCTATATAATAAAAATAAAAATTAAAGCAAAAGAGCGTTGACCCAAGAAGCTTTAAATTTGTAATTAATTAGTTAATTAACTTTAAGATAAGACATTATTGATTATTTTTAATCGCCTTCGGCGAGCTTCGTAGCTAGCTAGCTAGCTGCCCTGTTTGTTTTTGAAGGGGAATATAAATACTTAAATACAATTTTTTTACTGAATGAAATTTTTCTTATTTTTAATTAAATTATAAGTTCCTGGACCGTAGAGTAGTGATAAAACACTTGACTCTTCTGCAAGGAGTCACATTCAAAACACATACAAAAAAGATCAAATTAAGGTTGTTCGGATAGTACCCCGTAAATCATAATAGAATTAAAATTTTTTTTTTAATAAAATTAAAAATTTGAATGCCAAAATTCCTTATTATAATTTAGTCGTGACCTATCATAGTTTATAATTGGATTAAGTTAATAATTTAATAAGTTAATAATTTAATTACCAAAAATAATAAATGAATGACTTTTGACTTGAGCAGTTTTTCACGTAATATAGATCTGGCAACATTGCATTTATCGGCTGTTTATTTTATATCTTAAAAGCCTTCAATTTTATTTTATTTAATATATTACAATGATTAATGCAAATCAGTTTAAACACAATGGACGATTTGCGAGAAAAAATATCGTAAAATTGAAAAAAAAATGTAACTGACATCGAGAAAAGACAATTATTTTATGCGACGTTGCCGGACTGGTCTCACTCTCAAATCTTCCTTATTTTTAAATATTGGCGACTGTCATTTTGGAGAATTTTTTGACATTCTTGTTAATATATCTTTAAAAGCCTTCGGCAGAAACTTTTGATTTTATGTTTAACGTATTCCTCGGAAATGAATTGATAAAAATGTAAGTTATAAAATTTTACCTATTGCAGAGGTGGCTATATAATTCGATATGTGTGCGTTTCATCGATATTCCCCATAGACTACATGTTAAATTTCAATTTTTTAAAAATTAATTACACGATAACCCTGCGTCAAATCTGCTTCAAAATTTTACTTATACGTCCGGACAACCTTAATAGAATTTTTCTCTTTAAAAATTATTTTCCATTAATTTAGCCTACATTCTCTACATTTGTATAGGATCCGATTCACATTTTTCTAAATTATATGGGCTATCAATTAATAGACCTATTGAAAAATGCAGACGTGGCGAGTAGTCAAAAATTAAGATTGAAAAATAATCTGAGAGAAAGGGGCCTCACATAAAAATCCGAAATAAAAATGTAATAAAATAAGGAATTCTCTCCGTTAGTCTATTATAAAAAGTCAGGACTTTGAAGAAAAAAAGATGTAGTCATTTAGAAAGGGATTTAGAATCATTTTACTAACAAACGTATCGGTTTAATAAAAAAAAAATATTTCCACCCTTAAATAACTGTTCTCGAGTTCTTTTATTCTTGTAACTTCACGGAGGGTGCTATTGTGACGCCAAACTTTGCAGAAAGATCGATTGTGAGAGAGAGAGAGAGGTGAGAGACAAATATCGAAATAAAATTCAACTATTCGTCCTGCACCTGTCTGGTTTTTTATGGAGTGGTTAAAGGTGAGGGGGAGGGAAGAGGGGCGGGGGTTAAATTACAGGTGCGTTCGTTTACAATGTTCTGGTGAGACATTTTAAAAATCTCTCCACATGTTGTCAATGTTACTTCTATGTTCATGTTTTATCTATAATAAATGGTCACAAATTTTTTCTTTTATTTTTATACCAGCTGTGGCGCCCGCCTTCGACGGGCGGATTTTTTTATACAAAAACACTCACACATTTTTCCCATTCACACTCACATTCACACACGTAAACGGATAAACTCGGATAAACTACTACTAGACTATAACTTTCACATATAATTAAGCTAATCAAATGATTAAATAAGTGCCCAGGTCGTAGTTAGTTAACTAAGATCCAAAGTTCGGTATAAGGGGTGAAATTAGGAACACAAGCCTTGTTTATTTATTTTTGTAGAAATTTCTAAATTTTTGTTAAACTAACTTTAATTAATTATTTTAATTTGTAAAAATTTCTATAAATGATGCCTTTATTAAGTTGCTAACTTCACAGAACTTTACTTATACCTCAGATAGTTAATTATATGTGGAAAACCTTATTGTGTGTTCTTGTTTACTATATCGCTGATTTTCTATCAGTCCAATGGATTTGCTAGTTGACTAGATTTGAAGCAACCAGCCTAAGTGTTTACAATCGAGTTATCCCCGGAACGAATGAGTTATGAACATTGAAAAATTCCTTTCTTGTTAAATAAATATTATTTCTTTCTATTATGAAGTAATTCAACAGGTAGATCTCTATCAATTTCTTTTTTAGTAGATGACCAGATCTCGAGAACAAACTAGTAGCTAAAAGATTCATGTAATTTTACTATTCGGTCCTATTTTCCCGTTGTTAAAAAAATATTTCATTCTTTTGCATGTCAAATACCAATGAAAAAAAAAAATTATCTCATCTTTTATTCGGACCGAGTTCATTCTAAAATATTAAATATAATAATAAAAAAAAGTTGACAAGTGAGGAAAAAATTGTTGTTTGTTTCTTCAAATATTATAATAATAACTCTCTCGATATTTTTATCCTTGGGTTTTAAATATTAATAAAATTATATAAGGTAAAAAGTCACGTGATGATTTTTTTTTCTTAAGTCGTTAACCTTTTTTTTTTTTTTAAATTTTACTTATTCAATATAATTTATTATCATTTGTTAAAAAGTCAGCAAGCAAGTAAGAGCTTCTTGTCTTCATCATATTAAACATTTTACTCTAAGTTAATTAACGTCAACCGACTGATCGCCTTACTGTTTAATTAAATATTGCCGGCAACAAGTCGTCGGCTTTTCCTTTCTCCTGCCATTTTTCCACCCCCCTTTTTTTATTTTATTTTAATAAATCCCACCCGCCGCCAACCATTTGCATAGGAACACAAGGCAGAAAAGCGAGAGAAAATGTTCGAATTCAATTTCATCTACTGATTTGAAAGTCGAATCGAATCGAAAGCATTCTTCTTACAAGTTATCCCTATATAAAGGATGTATATATAAATAAAGCAGCCCTTAAAAAAAAACCGGAGTAATCAACTAATCCCTTCACTTATTCGTTGTTTCCCTTTTATTTTCCGAATGAATAACAAATCGAGTTGAATTGCATGTATATATATCAGATCAGTGTAGATCTAAGCGTAGGAGTTAAAAAAAATTGGAGTCTCACATGGCGGAGTATTTTGAATAAAAATTCAAATTCTATTACAGTATATTTCTGATCGATTATACGGCATAGAGAGACATTTGTTAAACGGGAAGCAGTTAAAAAAATAATAGTTCCTTCATAAAATTAGAGCTGTAGCGGAACAGTGACGTCATTTCAACTTTAAAATAAAAATCAGAGCCGTTTGGGGGGGGGGGGGCAAATGTCCCCCCCCCCAAACCCTGCTTCACTAACATTCAGTAATATTGCAAAGAATACACGAATTTCTTTTCATTTCTAATATCTTTATACATTTCCTATGGGAGAAATCGTAACTTCAACAATTAATAACTCAAAAAGTTATAGGAATTTTGGGACTAAAATCCTTAAAAGGTCCACATGGTTTCGAAATTCCAACAGTTGTCCAAATAGAGCGTAACAGAAGGACGGACATTAACGAATTATACATATAGAAGATTACAAGATAATTAAAAAAAAAACATAATAATAATAATGTTTTTGCGATTTTTCTGCATCTGAGGCCATTTAGACTCACTTGTCAATTCATATTTTCCTAAATTAATTGGTAGACAATATAATTCATCGCTTGAAAAGAGACGAAACTTATAGCTGTGTTACAGCCCTTTAAGGGCTATTAAATTAGTGTATGGTATATCAAGTCAAAATAAAGAAAAACTCAGTGGCGTCATTTCAACTTTTTCTTGGGGAGGAGGAACATTCTTTTCTTGGAGGGTGGGGGGCAAACTTTTTTTTTTAAATTTACTTAGGGAGCGTACAAGTATTACGTAATGCAATTTTTGAAGATTTTTGACTTCCCTCCCCCCCATGTAACGCGCCGTAACATTTTTTCTGGACCCCCCCCCCAGACGTTACGTAACGCTCAAGTGGCCATTTTTATCTAAAAGACACAATTATGTTGCGCAAAATACCGGAAAGTCGTTAAAATACCAGTTAGGTAACGCGTTGTTCAACTCCCCCTCCCCCCTTGTAACGCATAGTAACGTTGTACGAGACCCCCTCCCCCCCCAAATTGCGTTACGTAATACTTGTACGCTCCCTTACAAATAGGTACTCAAATTTGGCCAAAAGATATTTAACGCTTAATTAAGAGTTTAATTTCATACAGTTTATATACTCTTAGATATATTTTGAAATATTTTATTTAGAATAATATAAAATTTTTAAAAAAATCAGAACCCTTGGGAATGCAAATGCCCCCCCTCCCCAAAAATTTAGTTCCTACTTTTCTCCCTCTGGCTCTAAATAGCTCCGATATTGAACCCTGAGATGATACCATTTACTAATAAGGCGAAACTTTTATTCCCATTATTCCCCAAACTGGCAAAAATGTTAATTTGTGGGGTTCAAATTCAGACCTAATTTAATATGCAAGAGATCTAGTTTGAACCCCTGAGTCCGAAATAAGGAGACACAATGTCGGTCCTAAATTTCGACTCGGGTCCACTTGTCTAACAAATTTATTAATTCAATAGAAAAGCACAATACGAGAAGTGTCTATCAATATTTCTGACAAAGCCGGTCCTGTCAACTATTAGATAAATTTTAAATACAATATCACAGAGAATCCCCGATTCTTCTTTTTCTTTCTTTACCTTTATTATTCGTCTTAAAGAAATACAGATAGAGAAAGCAAGTATTCATTAGCTAACTTTCTTCAAAATGAAGACTTTAACGATAATCGAGTTGGTTCTAGAGGCAGTCAAAAGGAAAATGCAAATTGGATTTATATTTACTTAGATATGTCAATAGAATTGAATTAACTTTGTCTTTTAATGGTGGTCGGGAGAATTTTTGAGCTAATAAAATAAACAAAATACAAATCGCCTGAGTTCAAAAAAGTGGTTTTCGCAACATGGACTGTCTGTGAACAAAATATCTCAAGAACGAAAAGAGCTACGAGGTTGAAATTTTATATTTAAGTTAGGCACTCCCTCGAGTAGGGATGAAAAAGTCCACTCTGACTTAAGTCAAGAATCGAGCTTGCGCTCAATTGTTCTCAAATATATTTTTACTAAATTGACAATCTCTTTCATCAAATTCATATATGCACTGAAGATGGCCTCTGTATAGGAGCCGAAATATTTGCAAATAAATTGAAGTAGTGAGAGAGAAAACGGAAGCTGGTTTTTTTCTCCTTATCATCCTCATCTACGATTTACAGCTACAAACAACTACTGAATTTTAATATTTTATTTTGATTGTTTCTATTCTATTCTCTTTCTATATTTCTATTTTATTTTAATGTTGAGCCCCATATCACGTGCAATTTCTCAATAGAATATTCTTTTATAAAAATATTGAAAACAATATTTATTTAATAAAATCTTTAATTACTTAATGAATCTTATATTATAAATAAATAAATATAGACTATTTAATATTTACTGAGTATCTCCTAAGCACGAGTTATAGAATTTTTAAAAGTCGACTTGAAAGTCAAAAAGTTGACTTTCAGAAATGATTAATAGATTCCGGGAATCGAAAAATATAAAATCGATTCCAATCGAAAATCGACTTTTCGAGCGACTTTTCTACTCCCTAAAACTAAATATATGGTGTGACAAGCACAGAACAAAACTTTCTTTTACCAAAGGTAATAGAAAGTTGTGTGCATGCGACCAGTCACACCATATTTTTTTTTAAGTTGGTTTCAATAAAGAAAAAAAAATAATTATAAGAATGCAGAGTAGCCATATTGAATGAAAAATGGAAGAGATGTTTTAAATATTACTTTGTTTTAGTTTAGGAGGAGTTTTACTCCCAGAGGAAGACCATGGAATAAATTCAAGCTCGATATTTGGCACTACGAGTAGGCTATATTGGTTATATGATATTGTAGAGCATGTGAAAGCAAAGAACGCAGGGATGGTAGATTGATTAAGAATACATAAATGCCAGTAATTTAACACTATCTATTCTTTATAGCAATTAGTAGCCTACCGAAAATTAGACTAAATAATATATTATAAAAAAAAGTAGAAAAAAAAAAATTAATAAAAAATTTCTGACAAAATATCAATCAATGATGAATAATTCATTTGTATAAATAATATCCATGGATGTTGGATTCCGAAATGGACATCAGACAATGCAAAATGTCGATCAAAATCAATTCATCGATCCTTTAACGAATCTATTGTTTGAAGATGTTAAAAGAGTTTGATGGACGGAAAATATTTAAAAAAAAAAAATTTGAATAAATTATTTTCTCTCTCTGTTTAAGATATGTACGGAGATTTTATGATAAATTGTGTATGAGGCAGACCAAGCAAACAGTCAGAGAAAAAGTAGAATCATTATTTTGTGTTTATCGTTAAATTTATTCAAGAGAATTTTTTTTATTTTATTTTTGAATATTATATGTATTTTTAATTGTAATGTTAAAAAAAAAAAAATTGTTTCTAAATGTTTTTCAACTACGAATATTTGCTCGAATAAATAATACAAAAATTATATAGTATTTTTTCTAAGTTTGTAATTAAATTATGTTTGAAGAGCCTTCGTGTGGACAAATTGGAATGAAATTTGCAAAACATTTTAATTAAAATAAATAATATGACTCGGAAATAAAAATATCATTATTTCTAATATTTTGAGAAAGAGATCGATGATGGATATAAAACTCAAGTCAAAGTATTTTGGGAAAGAAGGGGGGGGGAGGTGAAGGCATTTGCCTCCCTCTGCCCTTACCCAAATACTTTTAATTTGTTTCATGGAATACACAAATGAAAAGAATACATAAATATTTCTCTATACATTTCCTATGGGAGAAATCGTAACTTTAAGAATTAATAACACAAAAAGTTATAGGAATTTCGGGATAAAAATAATTTTCCTGTAATCCCTAGAAGGTCCTCTTTAAGAATATAAAAATTTCATTTCAAAATTCCAACGGGAAGTTGCCTAAATAGAGCGTGACAGACAGACGGACATTAGCGAATTATATATGTATAGACCTATAGATTTAAGACTAAAAGCGTGGGTCGCTTCGAGGGGTTCCGAAGAAGGTCTAAGAATAGACAGTTCCATAAACTATCAATGAGCGCCCACGCTTTTATTTTAAGTTATAAATATTTAACAATTTTAACAACAAAAATGTTTAGTTAATTTAAATAGAAGCATTTTTTTTTAAGTTTTATTATATTTTTAATTTTATATTTTTCTAATTAAAATATTCTAAAATATTCATAAAAATGGGGAAAAAAGATTATTTTGTTACGATAATGAATTTTTTTACTAATTTTGGCAATTCAAGAAAAAATTTGCTTCCTGGCACCAAGCAAAAAAAGACGATACTGGCGCAGATGTGAGGTAACGTTTGACAATCTCAACACCCCGTGAAACAATTTGAATGGAAGGGGAGGAGGGATGACCATCAGTCATGACATCCCGCTATATGAAGAAGGTGTCGAAAAGAGAGTAATTTTTGTAAAATTCTCAAAAGATGATTTAAATATTGACAAAGTTCTGAAGATTGTCTCAAATGAGACAGAAACGTCAGCACTTGCTTGAAAGAAATAAACATAACTGAGCCTTGAACATCCACTTCAAAAATAACAATCCTATTTTATATAGCAAAATATCGTGATTAAAAAAAGATTCGAAATCCATTATAAAGAATGTACTTATCTCTATTTTATTTTTAGACCTTCTTAAACCTATTAATATTCAAGGAAACTAAATTTAGTCGTCACGAATATTTTTAGAACAGATGATGAGATAAAAATATATTTTTAACCTTATACCTAGATTCAAATTCGGTAATTAAAAAGTATTTTATTCTATTTTAAGCCTTATGAATGGAAAAATAATACGAGTTTGTAGATTTGAAAAATTTATCGTCTCTTCTTAAACTATTTTATGAATACATGCTTATTTACCCCCAAATATTAATATTTTATAAAAACTCTCCTGTGTATTTTTCCTTTGAACGCTAATCTTACCCTTTAAAAAGACACACGTGTACCCCCGGGGGAGAACAGTGATTAAAAAAAAAAGCCCAAAATAAAACTCAATTATTTCTAAAAGAGAAAGAGTGACAAAATGTTTATTTTTAAAATAAAATAACAAACAGGTAAATTAAACAAACGAGAAGTCGAAGAAAATTTACTTGAAATAAAAGCAACGGTTAATTGAATAAAATTAAAATATACGGATTAGATCTTTTAAAGGGCGTTCCAATTTTCGATAGGGCGAGTAAAAACCCCTCTTATCCGCCCTCGGATCAACAGGTCCTCGGATTAACCGGCCTATCCCATTAGAATTAAAAATTACATATATTTATCATACGTTATTTTTATTATTACATATATTATATATAAATTACTTTTTTGTATTTTAATTAAACTGTGTCGTGCAACATTGTGCCAATTGGTTCGTTCAGATAGTGAAGAGGGAGGGGGAAGGAGTTCCCGAGTTTGTTTACTCGCTTGCTTCCCAGGCTAATTTTCTTAACCAGATCTCTTAAACAAAAAAATCTGGTGTGACTGGCGCACAGCACACAACTTTCTCTTACCTTCGGTAATCGAAAGTTGTGTTCTGTGCTTGTCACACCAGATTTTTTGTGTCGACATGTATTTAGTTCCCGGCAGTAGGGAATATTTGAATTCAGATGTAAAATTTATAAGTATGGGAAAATATTTATATTTTGTTACCATGGCAACCATTTCTCCTATCTTTCCTATGAAATACAAGAGTAAAGTGTGCTTCAAACAATTTTGAGGGCAAAACGAGAATATACATTTGAAAGAGCATCTAAAAAATAATTGATTTTTGAATTTTAATCAAAATCGTTAGAGCGAATTTTGAGAAAATCGAAAAAAACTGAAAAAGTACATCAGTAAAGTACTAGTAATCTTTGGCCGATTTTGATTAAAAGCTTATTTTTCCGGTCCCGGGAGGTATTTAACTTAAATATAAAATTTCATCCTCCTAGCTCAATTCCTTCATGCTTAAAATTGAACACACACAGACACACAGACACACACACAGACACACAGACACACAGACAGACAGACCATGTCGCGAAAATCACTTTTTTGGATTCAGGGAACCTCAAAACGTGAAGATCCATCAAAATCTCGACAACGAATTTTTGACATGAAACCAATACTTTCTCTCTATATATATATATGTGATGAAAATGAATGAAAATCAATTATTCACCGGCTAGGGTCTCAGTCCCCACCAGGCTGGTTAAGAGAGAGGTTTTACTATAGTTGCATTCGTTAATTATTATAAAATATATACAAATATTATTAATGATATCATCGTCGTTAAAGATGACAAAAAGGGATATTTATTTGCGTGCTGGTTTAATAAATATAAACTGGTAACAAACGCAACGGGTGTTCATTCATCATTTGCATAAATTAAAAAAAATTTAATGTTTATGAAAAAAAAAAATTTAATTACCTAAATTAATGCTAATTTATCTAAAAAAAAATAAATAAATAAATAATTACAGGTCATTTAAGGGTTCGGATATTATCGTAAGTCATAATAGAACTAAATTTTTTAAATAAAATTAAAAATTTGAATGCCAAAATTCCTTATTATAATTTAGTGTGACCTATCATAGTTTATAATTGGATTAAGTTACATAATTTAATTCCAAATATAATAAATGAATGACTTTCGACTTGAGCAGTATTTCACGTAATATAGAACTGGCAACATTGCATTCATCAACTATCTATTTTAAATCTTAAACGCCTTAAATTTTATTTTATTTAATATATTACAATGTTTAATGCAAATCAGTTTAAACACAATGGACGATTGTGCGAGATAAAATATTGTAAGAATTGGAAAAAATATGTATCTGCCATAGAGATAAGCCACTTCTGCTATGCGACGTTGCCAGGCTGGTCTGACTCTCGAGAATTCATTATTTTTAAATATTGAGACTGTACATTTTATAGAGAATTTAAAAAATAATTGACTTTCTTGAATTTAAAAAAAAATCGGTTGGAGCAACTTTTGGTTTTATTTTGAACGATTCCTCGGAAGTGAATTAATAAAATGTAAGTTTTTTTGTTTTTGTATCATTTGCACAGATGCCTATATAATTCGATATGTGTCAATTTCGTCGTTATCCCCATGAGGCTGCCTGTTAAACTTCAATTTTTTAAAATTAATTCCTAACCCTGTGTCAGATCTGCTTCAAAATTTTATTTTATACGTATTTGATAGTGTTAATAACATATTAAAAAATTACAATCTACACAAAGTGCATGTCGCGAAAACCTTAACTGGATATTATCTTTATTAATAGATATACCGTATAAATAAAGTAGGCCCCCTATATTTAAAAATCTGGTGTGACTGATCGCACAGCAAGTTATGTACTGTGCTTGCCAACCCAGATTTTTCGTGTCGGCATATATTTAGGCTCCGACAGTACGATACATATGTAATTCAAGATGTAAAATGTATAAGTATGGGAAAATATTTATATTTTGTTCCCATTGCAACCATTTCTCCTATCTTCCCTATGGAGTACAAGGGTAAAGTGGTCTTCAAAAGATTAGGCATTTCTATTTAAGCCATTTGGTATCCAAATGAATTTTTTTTAATTATAAATAAATAGGGGAGGCGAGTGCAGAAGAAAGCACTGGCAATAAAAAACAAATTCCACCTCCAAAAATCACTATAACACTGATGAGAGATAAAAGTTTAAGAATATTTTCTATTATTTAATAAAAATTTCTTACTAAATATTATAGGAAAACTAAATTCTATGTTAGGGTGGTAGAGGGTGAGGAGGGAGAGAAAGTAATCCATTTGCTTAAAAGGAAAAATTTTACAAAAAAAAAAATTCTTTTAAATTTTATTTTTAAAGAAAAATACTATTTTGTTTATTAGAAGGAGTGATTTACACCCTTTCTCACCCTCCCCCCCTGGGGTACAAGACATCATCATATAATTAAAAATTGGATAATTTTATAAGTATATGTGAAAAAAAAAATTGAAAAAAAAAAAATTTAATTCGTTATGAAAATATTCATTACCTTAATAATAAGGTGACCAGACGGGGTGTCGTGTAATGAGGTTGGGGGATGAACGTCTTATTTGCACAAATCACAACACAATATAAAATAAACTAAACACACACGAGAGAGAGAGAGAGAGAGAGAGAGAGAGAGTGGAGCTGAACCGAATGACTCGTGTCTCGTCTCGAATACATCTAAAAGACAAGAGACGCCTGGCAGACAGGCAGCAAGCGAGCCAGCTTAGATGGATCGCATTGCTCTCTGAGCGAAAATTATCAAATAAGTTCTCTATTTAAAAAAAATTCTATTTACTTGCAAACTAACGGGGATTTATTCCGTTGGGAATAAATTCGAAATTAAATAACTATTAAAAGACTCACTTCATAAACCCACCCACTCACCGCAATTAAAATAAAATCCTTCCAAGTGTTATTTTTTGTATTTATTTATTTATTAGGGATAAATTTGAATTGAAATAATTTTTAAAGGACTTATTTTATTTACTCACCCCCCTACTTATTTTTTATTAAGGCCCTAAATGGTCCAAATGGGTAATTAATCCAAGGCCAAGTAAACAATATGAAGAAGAAGAAAATATAATTTTTTTTAGTTATTCAGAAACTAGAATTTCTCCCGTGTAAAATGATATAGAATAATTGTATCTGAATTTGTTGAAAAATTATTTAAATTTGAAAATTTAGCTTAGTAACAAAATAAAAAAAAAAAATAAACAAACGCGTTATTGGTACATTATGAAGAATACTTCTTCAAAGATATATCTGATCTATGGTCTGCCGGTTTGAGAGAACCTGAAGAGGTTTATCGGGAGGTCGAGTTTAGCTCTAAGTCTAGAGGAAACAAGGGCTGTAGAGCAATCAAGTGGTATCGCAATTGGCCAAAGTGAGTCTCCCTGGTGGGGGTGGCAACCACCTCAATAATACAATCTATCCCAAAATGAAAACGTTCGGATGGCCAGATTAGGTGATTTGAAGAAAATATCTCAATGGATAATTACATAGACATAGATATATATATTTTTGTCGAGATAATATTTTAGTTTTAAACTCAATAGAGAATCCTAAATTAATACAAATTTTCATAATAATTGGAAAAAATTTTTTAAAATGTAAAAGTTCCAAAGGGGACTCCCTTTTGAATCGAAATTAACATGCAAATCCCCATATGGGGATTGTAAGAATGAATTGGAAAAATCTGAAATACATCAGTAAAGTGCAATTCAAACAATTATGACGAAAAATTTTAATGAGTATACTTTTTAAAGGACATCTAAAAAATAATGGATTTTAGAATTTTAATCATAATCATTAGAGAGTATTTTGGCCCTCGGGGCTTGGTGTAGAGGTTAGCGTGCGAACCTCGTATACCAACGTCGCGGGTTCGGACCCTGGCAGTCCGATGATTTTATTTAAGCCATTTGGATACCAAATGGTTTAAATAGAGAATACTGAGACCCCATATATGTATATTAAATCAATAACGGTTATCGTAAATGACTTATATGGCGTGAGTTGCCGAATAATACTGTTTCAATGTGCGTGTCAGTGCTGCAGCTTAAAATGACAAAAAAGACAGTCATTTTGGGGACCCTTTTTTGGATTCAAGGGACTTCAAAACCAGCAAAAAACATCGAATTTTTGACATGATCGCAATACTTTCTCTCTATATATTACATATATAAGTAAGAGAAAGTAAAAATAAAAATAAATTCTTTTCAGAAATTTGGTTGCCGAGCGAAATAATACATGAAAGTAAATAAACTGATGATGAAAGGCGTTAAGGCTATTCGAAATGTCTGGCGAATAAATGAATTGTCTGTGGAAATAAAAACGATATTTTATCCCAACCATATCTATACAAAAGAACAAATTTCTAAATAGAAAAATAAATAACTATAGTCTACCGGATGGAAAAATAAATAAAATCTTCTTCCAGGCAAGGGCGGATCCAGGGGTGTTTCTCGGGGGGGGGGGGGGGGGGTAATCGGGTGTGACTAGTCGCACAGCACACAATTTTTTCTTAATTTCGGTAATTTAAAAGCGCATTCTGTACTTGTTTACCAGAACATAAATACAAATCAAATTTTTAAGTATTAATTTTTAAAATTTTACATTCAAAATACATTTTTTTTAAATCTCAGGGGGGGGGTAATTACCCCCCTTTACCCCCCCCCCCCCTTGTATCCGCCCTTGCTTCCAGGATTTCTCCCTTAAGAATTTTGTTCCTCTCCCTATAAAGATTGACACACACTATTAAAAAGAGAAAATTCACGTATTGTAGTTTAAACCCTATTGGACAGGAGTTGAGAATAAATATTTAAAAATTTCCTGGCCAATATAAAATTTTTCTATTTTATATTTTTGTATTAGAATTAAAAGAAAAAGAGGATTTAACATTTATAATCAGTGTTTTTGACATAAATAGTGGAGCGAGAAAAAATTTTGCCCATTGTTAAATATCCCTTTTCGGTAAATTATATTTATTAGTTGACAGGTTTAATTAATTAATTAATTTATATAAACGAACACAAAAGGGGATATTAGATAATATTTTAAACTGATAATAGACTAGTAAAATTGCTCATGTTATTATACCTACTGGTGTATCCATTTACAGTATATACATTTTCTACTTTAATCTATTTTTAAATGTTATTTTTTATTTAGTAAATTTTTTTTTATTTCAATAAAGAAGTTAAAATATCAAAAAAGTGTTATTTTTTCCGAGAATCTTATGAAAATTTGGAAAATCCATCAGTAAAAATAATTAATGGAAAAGTGTAAATAGGACTAACTTATTGGGTGATCCAAAATTTTAGTTTTTTTTTTTGTTTTGTTAAATCGATTCTTTTTCTCTCGTGATGCAACACGAGAAGAAATTCAACAGAAATGTTTTCAAAAATGATGAAAATTACATCACGAAAGGTCTGGTTGACTTGTCAAGCGGAAAATATGGGTGATGGTATTTTTTAAAAGTAGTTAAGAAGCAATTTTACGCCTCTCTACTTTAAGATTTGGAAAAATCCTTTTGAAAACGTATAATGAGGATGTTCAAAAAAAACTTATTTTTAATTTCTACTCACTCTACGTTAGTTTGTTTATAATTTCTTACATAGCTAGAATAATTATATCATTATGAATTTAATCAAAATTCGACTTTAGGCTTGGTATAGGGACTTTAGGGTATTTAGGGGTATTTAGGGACATCTCGACATCTTAAGAGAAAATTATGAATAACTGGTTAACATATAAGGATTAATCATTTTCGGTTTGCCTTTAAAACATCATAAGTCAAATAAATACAGTAAACAACTTAAAAAGCCAAATAAATGTCCACTTTAGGGTTCAGATCACTCTTATAAGGGGCTTTCTTAAAAATATCGAGATCTCCCTAAACAACCCTGGAGAAATTAATCCAGGCAGAAAGGTTCTGAACAAATGATGCTATTAAATTTTCACATTTTAACTGGTTCTATTTTGTGTAAAAAAATTCAATCAAAAATTGAATTGAATCAAAATTTGATAAGGATTTTATTTATGATAATCTATATACATAATAGCGGAGTGTACGTCTGTCTGTCTTTCACGCTCTGTTAGACCAACTTCCCGGTGGAATTTTGAAAGAAAATTTTGCAGTCTTATAGATGACGTTATGGAGAGTTCAGAAAAAATACTCGGATCCCAAAATTTTTAAAAATTTTTAAGTTATTAATTCCTAAAGTTACGATTTCTCTCATAGGAAATGTATAGAGAAATATTTATGTATTCTTTGTATTTATGTATTCTATGAAAGTAAATAAAAAAATCTGATGAGAAAAGCACAGAACACAACTTTCAATTATCAAATGACAAGAGAAAGTTATGTGCGGTGCGACCAGTCACACCAGATTTTTAATTTTTCGTTAGTAGGCCTACTATTTTTTAGAGCCTCTTTAAAATGTATATTCTCAATTTGCCCTTGAAATCTTCTGAAGACCACTTTAGTCTTGAACTTCATAGGAAAGATACAAGAAATAGTTGTTGCAATGGTAACAAAATATAAATATTTTCCCATGTTTATAAATTTTATATCTTGAATTATAATATATCGGCGGAAACGTCACGAAAAATCTGGTGTGACAAGCACAGAATACAACTTTCGATTACCGAAGGTAATCACACCAGATTTTTCTTTTTGTGCTCAAGTAACTTGAGTTTATGTTAGCTCTTTTATCCTGATTAAACCTTTTAATATTATTATTATTCAATTTTAAATTGAATTTTTAAATAATATAAAAAGGTAAGCAGAATAAAAGAAAACGTAAACCGGGGATACTTGAGCCCAAAAAGAAAAACTGTACCAATACCTATAATGTAAAAAAGAGGATTTTAAAATTTCTAATCTTTAACGAAAACGTGGTAACAATCTTTTCATTGCCCTCGAGCTTGGTGTAGTCGGCAGCACGCCTGCCTTCTATACCAAGGGTCGCGGGTTCGGATCCCAGGCAGTCCGATTATTTTATTTGGATACCAAATGGCTTAAATAACAATGCCTGGTCCCCAAATATAGATATTATAAAAATAACAGTTATCGTAAAAAGTCTTATATGGGCTAAGTTGCCGAAAAGACTGTGTGAATGTGTGTGAGTGTGGGTGTTAAAAAAAAATCTTTTCATTGTTAATCAAAATTTTTTTAATTTTTCATAAATCATCTTGATATTATCATAAATGAAATCTTTAAGAAAAATTGATTAGTTTCATATTTTGAATTAACTCTTTTACACAATAATAATGAAAAGGTGGATATTCAAGTCTAGGATCCAGTTGGTTATTTTAGGAAAAATTATTCCAATTCACTTTAGCTATATAATTGAACAAAAAAAAAAAAAATAATAAATGTTCAATCTAAGGATCATTGTTAAACTTTTTCCCTTATCAGCGATTGAAAGCCAACTTGTGAATGAAATTCAGAGTTACAAAGGCCCTAAGGCCACCACCTAAAATCATAGAGAACATTTCTTGTAGCCACAACCACAAGGATGTTTATTGTAAATAGCCCCGAAGTGTGTTCGGAACAGATACGACTTTCCAAAATGAGGGTTCAACTATAAGAGCATAAAAGACACCCATATGTATGCTGAGCCGTTATCCTCAGGAGGAGGATCCCTTATTATTCGATTATTTCTCTCTCTCTCCTTTGAATTCGAAATACACAAAAACTCAACCAAACTATTCATTAATGGCTTCATTTAATATTTAAAAACATTAATAATGAATAAACACCATCTCTCTTTATAAATTTTAGTTTTTTAAAGAAAAATCTTTAAAATATTAAAGTTTGCTCCAAAAATTTGAAATGATGAATTTTTTAATGGGAGAATAAGAAAGAGCAGCTGATTATAATTGCGTTTATTTCCCCTCATTGCTGACGTTTCGGTTCTGTTTAGGATCACCTTCAGAGCATTATGACAGCTCTAATGCTCTGTAGATGTTCCTAAACAGGACCAAAACGGCAGCAGTTTTATTTAACAAACATTGAATTTACAAATCAGGAAAAAAACTATCGAAATAATAAATAAATAAATCTGCACGCATAATAAAAACACGCGATTAATAAATCGGACTAATATTAATAAGAATATTAATTAGGATAAGTAGAAATTCGACAGGATTAAAGTCTAACTTGAATATCTCATGTAAAGCTCAACTTAAAGCCGGAAGAACCTCAATTACGATAAAATATATTTTTTTTTCCAAAAGTTATTATCCAGAATCATATTCGGCTTCGTAAAAAGAACAAAAAAAAAAATCTAAAATCTTGTACCTGAGCATGGGCGTAACTAGGAGAGTGGCGGGAGGGGGAGGGGGGGCAGAAGGCTCGTGTCCCCCCTCCCAGATAGCTCCCTGCCCCAAGAAAAATTGAGAAAATATGGGACTTTCCAGGCCCTCCTGAGGATAGCTGGTCCCATGGCCCCCCAGCGAGGATGGCTGGTCCCATTGCCCCCCTCCCCCAGCCAAATTCTCTAGTTACGCCCATGTACCTGAGATACAAAAATAAAGCTCCAAGATCTAATTGCCTTCCCTCTTTCAAAAAACAACATAATAAGAACTCTCCGAAAGAAGCATGGTCGAAGTCCCACATCTTGTTAGGGGGGGGGATTATTTTCACAACGAAATTTCAAAAATTGCGAAATCAAGAGAAGATTTTAAGATTAGCTGTGAAATAGCTCGGCATCTCAATCAGCCTTTCCGTGAATTTCAACTTTCTTCGACTAGTCGTTTTTGATTTATTCGAGACATAAATACAAAATCTGGTGTGACTGGCGCACAGCACACAACTTTCTCTTACCTTCGGTAATCGAAAGTTGTGTACTGTGCTTGTCACACCAGATTTTTTGTGTCGACATGTATTTAGTTTCCGACAGTAGGGTACAATTGAATTCAAGATGTAAAATTTATAAGTATGGGAAAATATTTATATTTTGATACCATGGCAACCATTTCTCCTATCTTTTCTATGGAGTACAAGAGTAAAGTGGTCTTCAGAAGATTTCAATCACAAAATGAGAATATACATTTTATAGAGAATCTACAAAATAATTGATTTTTGAATTTAAAAAAAAATCGTTGAAGCAAATTTTGAGAAAATCGAAAAAAACTGAAAAAGTGCATCAGTAAAGTACTAGTACTTTTTGGTCGATTTTGTTCAAAAGCTTCGTGTCACGTCCCATGGGGGTGCCTTACTTAAATATAAAATTTCAACTTCCTAGCTCTTTTCGTTCTTGAGATATTTTGTTCACAGACACACACACACAGACACACACACACACACACACACACAGACAGACCATGTCGCGAAAACCACTTTTTTTGGATTCAGGGGACCTCAAAACGTGAAGATCCATCAAAATCTCGACATCGAATTTTTGACATGAATCCAATACTTTCTCTCTCTATATATATTACATATATACATAGGTAAGAGAAAGTAATAAATAGCTGGTGCGTACAAATATGTCACGTAAATATGCTCTCGATTTAGAGTTAAATTGTATGTTTATTTTATTCCAATGCTTTTTATTTAATTAGAAGAAATTTAAGAAACAAGTTTAGTAAACTCGTTTTTTACTTTCTCTTAGCCTATATATGAAATATATAGAGAGAGAAAGTATTGCGATCATGTCAAAAATTCGATGTCGAGATTTTGATGGATATACATGTTTTGAGGTCCCCTGAGTCCAAAAAAAGTGGGTCCCGCAAATTGGTCTGTGTGTGTGTATGTATGTATGTATGTATGTGTGGACAGATTTTTAGCATGAAGGAATTGAGCTACCGGATTGAAATTTTATATTTAACTTAGGTACCTTCCCACACGCTCAAAATAAGCTTTTGAACAAAATCGGCCAAAAAGTACTAGTACTTTACTGATGTACTTTTTCAGTTTTTTTCGATTTTCTCAAAATTCCCTCCAAGGATTTTTTTTTTTAATTCAAAAATCAATTATTTTTTAGATGCTCTTTAAAATGTATATTCTCATTTTGCCGTTGAAATCTTCTGGAGACCACTTTACTCTTGTTCTTCATAGGAAAGATAGAAATGGTTGCCATGGTAACGGAATTTAAATCTTTTTCTTTTTTATTAGATTAAAAATCAATTATTATTTAAATTCCCATTTATTTGTGTCTTTAATTGCTTAGGAGAAAACATATATATATCTCTCTCTCTCACTTGCAAACATTATCGCCTGTCTCTCCGCCTTCTCTCATAGGCCTAATGTTAATTTCCTATAGGGATTTTTATGTTAATTTCGATTCAAAAGGGGGTCCCCTTTGAAACTTTTTAGGCATTTAAAATTTTTTTTTCCAATTCTTATGAAATGTTGTATTTATTTAGGATTCTCTATTGTGTATAAAATGTCCAAATATGAGATTAAAATTTTTAAAAATAACCATAGTTTATTTCAAGCAGTCAACATTTAAAATCCAAGTTTGAAACTAAGGTGCTATCGGAAACTAAATATATCTCGACACAAAAAATCTGGTGTGACCAGCACAGTGCGCAACTTTCTCTTACCGAAGGGTAAGAGAAAGTTGTGTGCTGTGCGCCAGTCACACCAGATTTTTTTGTTGGGGCACGTGTATTCTCAAAAATTCCTGCTACAAAGAGTGTAAGTAAAAAAGATAAAGAAAAAAAAAAAAAACAATCGAGAAGATATTTTCTTTTCTTAAGAGAAAAAATTTAATCTTAAGTTGTTTTTTTTTTTTTTTTTTTTTAAATAAATACTGTAGTTCAAATCAGTAAAGTCAATAGGATAATCCTAAAAACAATAAAGTGAGAAAAGATAAAATATAAATTATTAGAAGAAAAAAGAGTTGCTTGAGAAAAGAATGTTTTAAGGAAGAATATCCCCTGACAGTGGAACGTGCAATATTGCCAATGCAAAAGAACAGATAATAGAATAAAAGGAGAGAGAGAAAGAAGGTCAAGTTCTATTTACACTCTGTTTATATTTTTCAAAGCTATCAGATTCTTCTTTTTTTTTTAAGATTAAAAAAGAAGTTTTGTAGAACGATAGGTCAGTCGAAAGAATGTATTAAATTGAAATCATTGGATCCAGGGGCGGCCCGGATATACAATAAAATCAATATGCAAAAAATATTATAATAAAATAATTTGATGGTTGACTTTATAAATTTAAGAGAAAAGTAGTTTTCTTTTAGACAGCTGTTAGGGGAGAAGAGTGCGATCCGCCGACCGCACCGCGGGAATAAGAAGAAGAAGCTAAGAAAGAAGAAGAAAGAAATTGTCTTCATCAGGCCTAGTCGCTTAAAAATCTCGGAGACAAAAAATTTGATTGCATTCGAAGTTGAGCGAAACTATACAAAAGCTACTATTATACCTACCAGGGGCGTATATAAGGGGGCCGAGAGGGCCCGCCCCCCCCAGGGATATACAGACATCAGCGCAACAAATTTTTCCGCAAGATGGAAAACTTTGGTTCTGCAAAGAAAAAAATGTTCCGCAAAAAATTTCGAGTGAAAAAAAATTTAGTTTCTTAAAAAAAAAAGAAATGTTTTCGAGTTCAGGCCCCCCCCCTCCCGAAAAAAATTTCTATATACACCCCTGATACCTACTATAACTATGATCGTTGATAAATGCAATTTGTCAATTGGGGTGTTCGATTACGGGAAAAAAAAAAAAAATATGATCGATTATGAAAAAATAATTGATGATGAAAAAATCGATTATGAAAAATATAATCGATTGTGAAAAAATAATCGATTATACCTTTATTTTTCCACTCATTTTTTCCTTCTCGTGAAAATCATTTGATCTTTTTTTTAGCATACGAGTCTCATTCCATCTTTTCAAACGCATATTTCCCTGAAATAATCGATTTTTTTAAATAATCGATTATTTTTTAAGGAAATAATCGATAAATAATAGATTGATTTATATTTTGCGCAGCAATAGTCAATGAAAAAATTTTGAAAAAAAGACCTGATGAAGACAAAATCATTGTCAAAAAGTAAAAATATTTTATTAAAAGGCAACGTCTTTTTTCAACACTTAAATATCTCATTGAGAAAAATTTGATTGCAATTATAGTCGAGAGAAATTATATAGTTCATAGTAAATATATTTATCAAATTTGTATGTTTGTGGGTGGACCAAACGCCCTCTGGTCCCCAGTGGATTTAACCCTGGATCTCTAGCCTTTCCGGGTGTGCTACTCTCCGATGGCCACCGATGTCCTAGAAAGGCTGGAGATCCAGGTTCTATTTCTGGAGGCGGAGGTGAGTTTGAACCACCAACAAATAAAATAATTTCTAGATTTGATTGAGAAAATAGCATGATTAAAATCCTTGAAAGACAAATTGTATAGTTAAGAAATCGTTTTCTTTTTCTCAAAAATGTTAGCCTAATCCTTTAAATGCCAGAGAGGAGATGATCAAAAAATGATTGTATTTTTTTACAATATTTGAAATAATATTGATGGATAAAAAAAGTGCCTTTCTTTAAATAAGTAAAAAACGTTTAGAGAATGATTGATTTTAAAAAGAAAAAGAAAACTCAAACAGGAGAAGAAAGAGATAAGGCAGAGAGATGAAAAAAATTAGATAAGTCTTTTAAGTTAAGAATAAAAAAAAGTGTATTGTATTACAAATAAAATTATTTTTGATTTAAAAAAAAAAAAAGCAATAAAATATGATAATTTAAAAAGTTAAATTAAAAAAGAATCATTTTTTATAGCTCTCCAAAGAGTAAATATACTCATGATATCAGATATAATGACGTGATTTTAATCAATTCAGAGAGTTTCAATATACTTTTTCTATCTTAATAATATAAAATGGCAATAAATCATTTGCTTGTCTGAAAGAATCAACCAAAATTGTCTTGCATCTTATTTGGCCTGATAATGAGGAGATCGCAAGTTGACAAATTATTTGATTTATACTCTTTGGTTGTCTAGCAGGTTGATGATTTGATTAATATTGAGAAAATAACAAGTCATTTATAAAATTGACAACAAAATCAATAAAAACAAAGAAGATTTTATAAATATGAGAATTAATAAAAAGCAAGTACCTAGTTTTTTGTCCATTTTTTAAGGAGAGATGTGAAGAGACACAAGGAAGAGATCTCGCAGCCACGAAGGCGTCCACTCGACTGAGGGGAAGGGAGGCGGAGCGGGGGGGGGGGGGAGACAGGCATGGAGTGAGTCGGCGGAGTGGGGGGAGTGAGGGAGGGGCGTGTCGCTCTGCTTTATTGTTAACAATAAAAGAGCCATTATTAAAATCCTTTGTTATAAAAAATATATTTTGTGTAGAAAATTCAGAAAATATCCAAATCTCACACATCGGTGATCCAATATATTGTATCAAAATTTTTATATAGAAAAAATAGGATTTGGGAGGATAATTAAATACAAATTTACGAAAAAAAAAATTTTTTTTAACGATAGAAAAACGGAATTCTTACGCCTGAATAATTGGGATTCGGATAATCGAGTTTCTACTAACATAAATAAAATTATTTATTTATTACTAATATTTTTTTTGCACCAGGGTATGTTAACGCGACAGACAACTTGTTTAGGGTCACAAAACCAACTAAATTTATTGAGCCCTAAGAAACGCGAGTGTAAATAAAATAAATAAATAATTTTATGTAATTTTTACCATTCCATTATAAAGATTAATCTTTTTGAATTCAATTTATATAAATTAGATTCGTACAAGAGAGTTCGAAGAGAGCATATTTAGCAAAAAGGAAAAAATAAAGATAATTGAATCCGTCACCTCTGAGTTTAAAATAAAATGAAGCTATTAAAAACAGATTTTATAAAAAATATGAAGTATTTTATATATAAATATATAATCCTCTCTCTCTCTCAATTTATTTTTATTTTAGCAAATATTGTTCTTTTTCGTTTTCTCTCCCTTGTATATAAATAAAGGGATTTTCTTGAGAAAATTGAACATTATCCATTATATTATAAAAACACTGAAATATTAATTTGTTTAAAATATCAAAAAAAGATATCTTCATTATTTATCACTATAAAAATAACAAAACGATTAAAATATGTTTTCAGAGACTTATGAAAAATAATAGTTGGAGTTGGGAAGAATAAAACCAGCGTTGTCGAACACCTTTACATTTATTAGGAGAGTTGGTAACCATAAGGTGCCACTTAGTGCCAATGAAAAATAATAGTTTTGAAATAAGAGTTATCGATTTGTATTTTCACAATTTCTAACAAACGTAGTTTATTAATTCAATTTTTTTCCCATATATGACTTTATACGAAAACCATTATTTATGAATATATATTTTTGGGGTCTAGACATTCTTATTTAATCCATTTGGTATCCAAATGGCTTAAATAATATCATCGGTCTGCCTGGGATAGGAACCCGCGACCCTTGGTATAGAAGGCCAGCACGCGAGCCACTACACCAGCTCGAGGGTTTTTGTCTCTATTCGAAACCAGAGATTTGGTAAATAAATTCATTTTTTTTTCAACTGTATAAAAGTAAAAGAGTGTAAAAAAGTACCGTATAAAACGAGGTAAAGGTGTATTAGAAAAAATCAATTTATCGTAAATAAATGAAATAAATTTAAAAAGATTAAAAAAATAAAAACTCTTTTATATTAATTATAGATAGAATTATTATCTTTTATATTATTAAACTTTACGGCTCATATTTTGAACGCCTATTATTTTAAATATGAAAAGGTAACAAACAAAATTAATCCTCTATTATTTCTAAATTTATATATAGGTTATATAAAAAGAGGATAATATCATCCTTTCACACTTTCTGTTAACAGGTTGTTGTGTTTAATTCGATTTTATGATAGTAGTTATCGTCAAAAAAAAAAACAAAACAAAAATAAAATAAAAACTAATTTGCTAGGGATTATAGCCCAAATCGTTTCAATTAATTAATTAATCCTTTGGGGGATTGGTAGGGGATATTTTTTAATGTTTGTCTTCTTTAATTGAGACAGATGAAATGGGCAAAATATTTTATTGGCCATATATCGCAATTTGGGAACAATCTTGGATGGATTGATGACATGATGTCCGTTTCGATCAGAGAATACGTTTCATTTATTCTCCACCGCCTTGAAAGGCCATAATTGGAAATCCTTAGGGACAGGGGAAGGGCGGTCTCGAGGAAATCAATTTTTTATACACCAAAAGAAGAAGCAAGTCTTCGTCTCAATCCATCGTCACTTGAAATCTGATCTCATCCTCTTTAAATATTTCAATAAAAATCAAATATTGTCAAATAATATTAGTTTCCCAGTACATTATATTATAAAGTAATCTCTCCCTGGACCGTGAGATTTTGGTGTTTTTATTAATATTTCCATTGAGGAGCAGTTTCTTCGTTACAAATTCTTTCAAATTTTAAATATTTTTCTATTTCTTCTATACAAATCAAATTGCGCCCCTCGAGTACTAGTACTTTACTGATGTACTTTTTTTTAGGTTTTTCCAATTTTATTAAAAAAAAAATCTGGTGTGACAGATCGCACCAGATTTTTGGTGTCGACATGTATTTAGTTTTCGACAGATTTTCAAGATGTAAAATTTATAAGTATGGGAAAATATTTATATTTTGTTACCATGGCAACCATTTCTCCTATCTTTTCTATGGAGCACAAGAGTAAAGTGGTCTTCAGAAGATTTCAATGACAAAATGAGAATATACATTTTAAAGAGAATCTAAAAAATAATTGATTTTTGAATTTAAAAAAAAAAATCGTTGGAGCAAATTTTGAGAAAATCGAAAAAAACTGAAAAAATGTATCAGTAAAGTATACTAGTACTCTTTAATTTTAATTTTTAATTTAATGAAATAGAATCTCTCAACAGAGGTTGTTAACTCCAATTACAGAGAGATCAGGAATACAGAATATTACAGTTGAGTATTTTAATATTTACATTTTCAGATGTTTTGTTCAAAAGATTCGTGTCACGTCCCAGGGGGGTGCCTAACTTAAATATATAATTTCAACCTCCTAGCTCTTTCCGTTGTTGAGATATTTTGTTCAAGACACACAGACAGACAGACTATGTCGCGAAAACCACTTTTTTGGATTCAGGGGACCTCAAAACGTGTATATCCATCAAAATCTCGACATCGAATTTTTGACATGAATCGCAATACTTTCTCTCTCTATATATTAACATATATATAGAGGTAAGAGAAAGTAAAAAACGACCGAGCTCCGGCTCGGTCAACCCGAAACTAATTTTGAAACTGGCATAAATAAATAAAAAAAAAAAATGAATCTAATTGCACTGTACCGTTCTGCCTGAACTAAAAGTACATATCGTTACAAAAAATCTTTCAAATACGGAAGGTACAAAAAAGTTGTTGGCTGTGCGACTAGTCACACCAGATTTTTATATTTAATAAAAAGGGAATAAGGCCTTAAGATAAAGGAGAAATAAAGAGGGTTAATAAGAATGTATTTGAATTCATTAATTATCCTTGAAATAAGAACGATAATTATAAAAATGCCCCTTTTCTAAAAGTAAAGTGGGATTATAGAATAATTTCTTTAAGAAAACAAAGAGAATCCAAACAGGTTCAGACTCGAAAGAGATAAGAGAAGTAAAGACAAATATGTAAAAATATAATTATTAATTAATTTTATATTTAAAGAATTCGACTGGTGTTTGACCCACCAACAAATAAACACACATTTGTTAAATGTGTGCGCTTGGTATATGATGATTTGATACAAGAATAAAAAATAAAATATTTTCAACTCATGTCGTTACAAAAAATCTGTTGTGATAACCACAGTGCCAAACTTTCAAATACGGAAGGTACAAAAAAGTTTTTGGCCGTGCGACTAGTCACACCAGATTTTTCGGTTTCATTTAATATTTGAATTGCTGTGTGTATGTGTCTGATGTGATTTCTTTCAATGATAATATGAAATTAACTAATAAAATAAAATTTGTAAATTGTATTAAATAAAGAAAAAATTGGTGCAAGCCTGATATAAGAGAGCGGTGTGCTAATAATCACACCACAATTTACTTGTAGGGATTATAAAGAAATATTCGCTATCAATATCGAAATTATGAAAAATATTTTTAATATTCTCTGCTTGATAAAAATATTATTTCAATATTCTTTGGGCCTAAATGTGTGCTTGTTGTAATGTGGCATCATAGGCAACTTTTATATTTAAGTGATTTAATATTGCCTCAGGGTTTGAGAAAGAACAGAAAGGCAAAAATCAGATGAAAAAAATCACTCAAGATTTCTCTCTCAAATAAGAATTTTCTAGCTCTCAATTACTGATTCAAAACTTTAAATAAGATTCTTTATATATTTTATGATAAATGAAAAATAAAATAAATAAAATTTGCATAAAATAAATTATCAATTAAAATGGAGAGTAAAAAAATAGAGAAAAAGAACGATAATATGTATTCATATAAGGTACGAAACAAATATTCAGGAGGCGTGGAGCCTAAAGGCGTCATGTAACTAGCGAAAATAAATTTAAAAAAAAATGTCTAGAAATTCATGAATTATTTTATCAATTATAAATATTAAATGATTATTAAGAGTAATTAATAAATAATTAGCAATATTGAAGTAAAATACCTAGTTAAAACCGCCGAGAAACGAAGAGAGCGAGAGAGAGTCGACTAACCCCAAACATGGCAGCACAGCAAATGAGGTGGCTTGGGTATTTCTTGCACACACTAGCATAGGTTTGATCACTAGACAAATTCTCCACTCTACTGAGAGATGACTAGGCTAGGTTGGTGTTCTTTTCTATGCAAGCCTTGTGGCGCCAAAGAATACAACCCTTGTGATTGGCTAATTAGTCAGAAGAGGGAGATGGACGATTCTATTTTAATTAAATAAAAGGGGAGTCAGGTAGTGAATAGTGAGATGACTTCTTCTTATGTATTTTAATGAATAGTTAAATAATAAAGGTAATAAAAAATATTAAGATTTTTTTATCAAATTAATTTCACTTCGTAAAATGTAATTATATCAATATTTCAGAAATTTTCTCTTTTTTAAATTAAAATAAGACTTAATACAAGAAAAATATGGGTTTAAAATAGAGTTTATATTTTCTTAATATTAATAGTTGCATGTTGTGTGTAAATCGACTGGTCTTGTGGTTCGACATTAATTGAGTTTTAAATATATTTGTTTTTCACGAAAATTTTTAGTTCATATATCCCGTGATTCGCGGAAAACAATGCAATGACAAATCTGCTTATATTTTCTTAAATAAATGAATTCAATTAACAGTAAGTAAAAACATTGACTCTGACTAACGTCCAATTGAGGTTTTTGAATCAAAATTGTTTTTCATTTCAATTATTAAAAATATTTTTACTTTCCCTTACCTATATGCAAATATTTTTTTTTTTTATTTATTAGGCAAATATGCAAATGTTGAATATACATATACCCGGTAAATAGAGAGAAAAATTAATGGATTCATGGATTCAGTTCTCGAAAACGGCTCTAACGATTTTTTTTTTTTTTCAAATTTTAAATATATTCTATTTCCAGCACCAATATGAAATTGCGCTAAGTCTCATTTTTGGAAATTTCGGGTACTAGTACTTTACTGATGTACTTTTTTAGTTTTTTCCATTTTTCTCGGAATTCCCTTTACCGATTTCTTTCAAATTTTAAATATTTACTATTCGCGATATAAAAAACAAATTAAGATAGGTCTCTTCTTTGGGAACCCTTAGGTACTAGTACTTTACTGATGTATTTTTTTAGTTTTTTCACTTTTCTCTAAATTCACATTAACGATTTCTTTCAAATTTTAAATATTTCCTATTTGCGGTATACAAAACAAAGTACGATTGATCTCGTCATTGGGAAACCTCGAATACAAGTACTTTACTGATGTACTTTTTTTAGATTTTTTCAATTTTCTCAATATTTTCTTTGACGATTTCTTTCAAATTTTAAACATGTACTATTTCCCGTAAACAAAACAAATTACCCTAGGTTTCGTCTTTGGGAAACCTCGAGTGCAAGTACTTTACTGATGTACTTTTTAAGATTTTTCCACTTTTCTCAAAATTTCTTTACCGATTTCTTTCAAATTTTAAATATTTATTATTTGTGGTATAGAAAACAAACTACGATTGATCTCGTCTTTGGGAAACCAGGCGTACTAGTACTTTACGGGTGTACTTTTTTATTTTTTCAAATTTTCTCAAAAATTATTTCAAATTTTAAGTAACAATATGAAATTAGCTGATTTTATCTTTGGGATAACTTCAAGTATTAGTACTTTACTGAGGTATAATATATATAGCTTTTTTTCCAATTTTATCAAAAGAAAAAACCACCGAGCTCCAGCTTGGTCATCCCGGAACTTAATCATGAATAAATATTGATAATTTTAGGAAAGGAAATATTTTATGATATTAAAAAAAATACTAGTCACACCTGAATTTCAAATTTTTGAAAAAAAAAGACAGTCAACGCCACAAGTGCCTAATATCTTCTAGAATGAGTCTAGAGCTTAGACAACCAAAATGCTTAGCCGTGTTCACTCAAAAGTATCTTTACCACTCAGGCACTTGTGGCGACGACTGTACTACTAATATTAAAGTAATTTCCTTTAGAACTCAATCTCTAGAATGTATCAATAATACTATGGTAAAATTGTGCTGGTTGCTTCAGTTCTAATTAATTAGCTGTCCGTCGGATAAGCTAATTGACTATGACTTTCGAGTCTTTCACATCTAGTTAAGTTCATCATATGATTAAATAAGAGCCCGAGTCGTAGTTAGGGTTAGCTAAGGCCCAAAGTTGGGTATAAGGCTTAACTAAGGGGTGAAATTAGAAACACAAGCGTTGTTTGAAAATTTTTAAATTTTTGCTTAAAAATTAATTATCTTTAATTGGACCCTGTTACGCATTAGTGTGTCAAGCGCCAAAAAATTAAAAATTGAGATAAGCATGGAATATTGTACCAAATGCTATAATTAATAGTATTTTTTATGAAATATGCCCTAAAAAAATTTATATTTAATGTTACTTGCAAAATTGACAAAAAAAAAAAATTATATATAAATAATTATATAATCTAATGAAAACAAAAAACTTTAATGTTAATTTTCTCAAAACTCGGTAGCTGGCGCTTGACACACTAATGCGTAACAGGGTCCAATTAATTATTTTAATTTTTAAAAATTGTCTTTGTCAAGTCGCTAACTTCACAAAACTTTCCTTATACCTCTGATAGTTAATTATATGTGAAAATACTCAATGATTAAGTGTATTCTTGTTTACTATATAGATGATTTATTATCTCGCGAATAAGTTAGGTAGTTGACTAGAACTGAAGCAAGTGGCACTAAGAAAGTTCTAAAAAACGAAAATTTATAATTTCCCCCTACCTTTTTTATTTAGAAATATTCCGATAACTTTTCATTCAAAATTAAGTTATGAATTTATTATAATTTAATTAATAAATACCTAAACAAAAGAGAAACAATACAAAGGCCCAGAAAGGAAATTTTTTGTCTTTAAATCTATGAAATTTATACTATCAAGTAAAGCCCTAGGAGATAATTAATATCCTAAAGCTTTAGTTAATTATCTGATTAACCCTTGCTCATTATTCGGCTAATTTGTTGCATCTATTGTTCATCAAAATCCATTTATTCTAACAATATATTAGAAGAGTGACTGTAAAGAGCAAAAACTCCACAAATCAAAAATATTATTTTGTTAAGGAAAAAAATTTCACACAGCAATACTTGCTGTTATAATTAAGATGTGTGCTATATCATTAGTATATGTATATACAATAACTCAATTCAATGGGGAGATTTCTAAAATTGAAATTTATTCAAAGAAACAGCTTGGAAAGAAATTTTAAATTGAAATACTTGATAAAAAGATCTGAGGAATCATTACAGAGGGATTTTCTAAGGATAATCGCTAGCGAAATACTTTTTAAATTTATTTTATCAATTCCATTGGTCGAAATTTCATCTTAAGAATTTTAAAAACTCCCATCTTAATTTACATAAATGGTGGTATTATTATTACTATTAATGGTTTTAGCTCTAAATAGCCTATATAATTCGCTAATTTGCAAAGTTTTTTTGTATATAGCTATAATCAAATCGAATAAATATCTCACTTTGTCATCTTCAGGCTAATATTTAGAATGAATAAACGCAAATTAAATAAAGACAATCCTTGAAACTTTTAAGGCCCATTAATCATACGATATGGCCCTAAAGCAAATTGTTCCATTTAAGAGTTATAGAAATGATAGCGAAGCTTTCAAAGACGTCATCACAAATATTTGAATGTTTTTAAAAAGTTTATTCGGTTGAGAGAATAAGAATAATTTGTGACATTAATTTGAAGCAAAACAAAAAAATATGGTGTGACTGGTCGCACATCGAAAGTTGTGTTCTGTGCTTGCTCACTGAAATAAGTTGCTTTTTGAGAGTTGTTCCAAAAAGTTAATCGCATTAGTTATATCAATCAATTAATAACAATTTCCGATGACAAAATGAGAAAAGAACTTTAAATATTATATGTCAACTCTTCCATTTTAAAGAAAAAATTTTAATTCTTCCTCTTTATTTATTTATTTTCTCGTTTCCATGGGTGAATTACCACAAGAACATCCGATTTTTTTTTTACATTAAAAAAAAAAATATTTTAAAATGTGATAAATATCATCATCATCATCATCATTTATCATAAATAAAGGTGGAAATTATTTTAAGGTGTGGCCAACAGTGATAATTCGTTCATTAGAAAGAAAGGAGCTTATCATTTTATTTTATACTTCAAATAGCCTAATTAAAGAATGAAATTTTTTCTGAAACTGATTTTATTCAAGTCAATTTCATTTAATAATTTTCACGGATAACACGTTTGTATTTGTGTACCAAGGGCGGATTCAAGGAGGGGGGGAGGGTAAAGAGGGTAATTATCCCCCCCCAAGATTTGAAAAAAATACTTTTTTTCGAAAAAAAAATTGATTTTGAATGTAAAATCTTAAAAATTAATACTTGAAAATTTGATTTGTATTTATATTCTGTCAAACAAGTAGAGAAGCCGCCTTTAAATTACCGAAATTAAGAAAAAATAGTGTGCTGTGCGACGAGTCACACCAGATTACCCCCCCCCCCCGAGAAACACCTCTGGATCCGCCCTTGGTTTGTACCCCATCCTATGATTGTTTATTTGGCACAGCACAACTTTAATGAACTCAATACTTTTAACTATATATATATATTAACATAAATAGGTAAGAGAAAATAAAAACAAAAGAAAACCTGCTTCGTTAAAACTGATTATCAAAAATTCCTGTTTTTCATACCTTCTTTTCAATGGAATACACAAGAAAATAATCAATTAGAATGCTCAAGATATTTCTATAGTAGAAAAACGAAATTCTAGTGAAATTCCACAAAAACAATCGAAGTCAAAGAGGAAGAGAGAAGAATGCATACGTCATAGAGGGAATAAAGAAAAAGACAAATGGCCAGTTTATTTGAATATAACTAACCATTTAATAATAACATTTATTATTATTATTATTATTATTATTATTATTGTCGAATGGATTTTATAGGCGCTCGGGTTGTTTTTGCTTTTGCTAGAGAAGAGAAAATCGAAGGGGGAAGAAATGCTCTGCTTTTGACTAGAATGAACATTATATTTATGATATGGCATAAATGCAGCGAATTTCAGATTGGGAATATATTAAAATCAACGAGCCGAAATTTTATGTTTATATTTTTGTAATTGAAAGCAGTAGCGAAACTAGCGCTCACCCACCCCTGCATTGGTTACCAATAAATTTACATAAATAGAGACCGGATCTAAATGGCCTTCGATGTCGAAAAATACTTTAGAAGAAATAAGAAAAAAATTGGAGTCGGGAGGAATGTCGAACATCTTTACACTTTTATTCTAAGCAGACGTTTCGGTAACCATAACGGTTGCCATCTTCAGTACCAATGAAAGTTTTTTATATGACAGGGACACCTTAAAAAACTTTCATTGGCACTGAAGATGGCAACCGTTATGGTTACCGAAACGTCTGCTTAGAATAAAAGTGTAAAGGTGTTCAACAACGCTGGTTTTATTCCGCCCGACTCCAATCTCACATACTCAGCATACAATTTAATTTATAAGAAAAAAATTTTCTGCTACATCAAGTCACTATGTGACGTCAGAAAGTGGAACCTGAGTTATCTAGCTATCGATGTGCTTCTTTTACTTCAAATCACAAGGCTTTCGATTACACTACTGGGGTGACCTTCCTAAAACATGGAGGATTATACAAAATAAAAAACTAGTGCAAAAATTAGAATTCCAAAAAATTATCATTACTCTATATAAAGCGCTAGCGGCTAGTTTTCGTCTGTGATGCTGATTCGCTAGAGCTACATGAAGGAGAGCGGGAGCAGGAAATTTAACAATTAAGTCAGAGAGGGAAATTTGAAAATTTTCAAATAGACAGCAAGAATAAACTTGATGCATTTGCTCCCCGAAGGCGAGCCCCCTTGCTCCCCCCCCCTTTTCCAGGGGCGTAGCTCCCGGCCAGTGGTAAAGCCCGCCAAAGGTGCCCCCCATTGGTAATTAATATATGAAGAGCTGAAATAAAATCAAGCCAAAATAAAATAAATTTCTAACAATCTTTTTCATTTGATTTCCAAAGTTTTGGGCACCAGTCGTGTCCTTCCTCAGGACAATCAATTGTCAAATAAATACAGTTGGAGGTTTATTAAACGAAAATTGAAATCGTGCTTGAAATAATAATTTAAAATGTATTTTTTGATTCTATTGCTTTAAGCCTTCCGCAGTCCAGCATTAAGAGGCGAGAGGCTTAAAGCAATACATTTATGGTGACAACTACTAGCCATATTCATATCCCGAGACGCCGCCCGCTAGAGCCTAAATGTGGGGACCGCTGAAGGCGGGCGGAGCGGCTAGTAATAATAAATTTTTTTTTTTTAACCCGTTTTGGCTACAGAGGCCATTTAGGAGTTTCTTTATTTACATAATTACCGATGGCTAAAATTATTAAACCAAAATTATTTATTTAGTTATAATCAAAGAGAATATTATTGGGATAGTTGCAAACCCTGAAATCGTCTGTAACTATAAATAGGATAATTAGTATTTTGATTTTTCAAATATTTAAATGCAATGCCCTTTCTCTTGTAGATCAGACTTTAAAAACTCCTCAAATTCGTTCTATTAATTAAAAAAAAATTTATTTGAAACAAATAAAAAAATATTTAGTAATCAATTAGGATAGAAAGAAGTACTTTTTCTAGAAAGAATTTAATTAAAAGATGGAAAAGGTAAACGCGAACTTGTTAAAAAAAACGTCCTTTGTTTTGATTAAAGGAAAAATAAATTAGTCATTTTTTTTTAAATAAAAATTGATTAGTGGAAGATTGATGAAAAGACTTTTTACTAGTTATGACAAATTTTATAATAAAAAGATTTAATCAAGTGACCAAAGACGAGAATTTTTAAATAAATATTGGAAAAAAAAGATAAATAACATTTCCTGGTTAGTTCCTGGGAGATAAGCAAACCAAAAGAGCAAGTCACGAAAAAATTAACTCCACCATTACACCTAATTAATTTTGTACAAATTTAATTATTCATTCATTTATGCGACTGTTTAAGCAGCCTAAGCACCAAGAACTCACAGTGATCCATTCGTTTCTAATAGACACAAAAATCATACTATAATAGAATACTACAAAAAATAATTTCTACAATTTTGCCTTTACATTGTTTTGATATTGTATTGATATTGCTTTTATTTTGTTTTGGTATTGTATTGAGATTTTCTTTTTATTGTATTTGCATGGCTTATTTTTATATTTTTACTGTATATCTTTTGTAAACTTTTAGCCCAATGGCCACCGGCCAAACGGGCAAAATAAATTTAAAAAAAAATCACAGTGTATCATATGTAGGTGAACTAACGAAAAATTAAAAATCTGGTGCCTTTAGTAAGAGAAAGTTGTGTTCTGTACGTCACACCACATTTTTTGTGTCAGCATATATTATATTTAGTTTTCGCCGATATATTAGAATTCAAGATGTAGGTCCGAATTTAAATCTTTAGCTTAAAGACAGCTTTTAAGAACCAATCACCTTTAAATGGACCGTTTATTTTTAAAGTGGTGTAAGTCCATTAAAAAAAAAAAAAAAATTAGATATCACATAATTTATGCTTAATTTAATGTAAATTTTCTATGTATAACTAGCTAGTGGTAAATTTCTTTAAAAATTCTCATGTTTTGTACAATTGAAAATTGGTCGGTAAATAGATTTTTCAATAAACAGATATAACAATAGAAAATGGACTTACACCAAATTCAAAATAAACGGTCCGAATACGTTCTTGCAACCCAAAATTATTCAGCGGTAGGTTTAAAGCACCAAAAGCGTTTAACGGACCGTTAAATACGTTATTGCAACCCGGGCATAGAAAAATATTTATATTTTGTTGCCATGGGAACCTATCTTTCCTACAAGAGTAAAGTGGTCTTCAAACAATTTTGAGAGCAAAATGAGAATATAGAATTTAAAGAGGATCTAAAAAATAATTGATTTATGAATTTTAAACAAAATCGTTGGAACGAATTTTGAGAAAATCGAAAAAAACTGAAAAAGTACATCAGTAAAGTACTAGTTCTCTTTGGCCGATTTTGTTCAAAAGCTTCGTGTTAATTCCAAAAAAAAAAAAAAA
This sequence comes from Euborellia annulipes, assembly GCA_023213315.1. NCBI lineage: Eukaryota > Metazoa > Arthropoda > Insecta > Dermaptera > Anisolabididae > Euborellia > Euborellia annulipes. The sequence continues at coordinate 51,412 of JAKCPI010001521.1, forward strand.
ACATTTGTATTTGTGTATGAAACACATGGATAGAAGAAAAAGAGAATCCAAATTTAATTTTAATTAACAAAATATTATCTAATTTATACATTGCATGAGTTGCATTCATTAATTCTGTTTATTAAATGAATGATACCTGAGCTTAGGTGATAAATTATTAATTCCTTGTAAATTGGATAAAAATAAAATAAAATTATATAAAAACCTACACCTGTAGCTATTCAAATTTCAATTATATTGATTAAAAAGAATATTATATTTATTAGAGTTTTATTTTAATCCTCCAGAGTTTAGTTGAAAGATACGAACGGAATAGCACGGGTTAATTTAAAGTGGGACATATTATGTGGCCTATAATATCCATTAAGATCTTAATGCAAACTTTCAATTCAATCGGTTCGTTTCTTTTAAACTATTTAAATTGATAGGAATATACCCAAGCAAGAAATTCACAAACATTTTTTTTAAAGTGATTAATGAATGTCATATTCTTCTATTATATTAATAGTTAATGAAAAAAATCTGGTGTGACTGGCGCACAGCACACAACTTTCTCTTACCCTTCGGTAAGAGAAAGTTGCGCACTGTGCTGGTCACACCAGATTTTTTGTGTCGAGATATATTTAGTTTCCGATAGCACCTTAGTTTCAAACTTGGATTTTAAATGTTGACTGCTTCAAATAAACTATGGTTATTTTTACTTTCTCTTACCTATGTATATATGTAATATATATATAGAGAGAAAGTATTGGATTCATGTCAAAAATTCGATGTCGAGATTTTGATGGATCTTCACGTTTTGAGGTCCTCTGAATCCAAAAAAGTGGTTTTCGCGACATGGTCTGTCTGTGTGTGTGTCTGTGTGTGTGTCTGTGTGTGTGTGTGTGTTCAATTTTAAGCATGAAGGAATTGAGCTACGAGGTTGAAATTTTATATTTAAGTTAAACACCTCCTGGGACCGGAAAAATAAGCTTTTAATCAAAATCGGCCAAAGAGTACTAGTACTTTTACTGATGTACTTTTTCAGTTTTTTTCGATTTTCTCAAAATTCGCTCTAACGATTTTGATTAAAATTCAAAAATCAATTAATTTTTAGATGCTCTTTCAAATGTATATTCTCGTTTTGCCCTCAAAATTGTTTGAAGCACACTTTACTCTTGTGCTTCATAGGAAAGATAGGAGAAATGGTTGCCATGGTAACAAAATATAAATATTTTCCCATACTTATAAATTTTACATCTGAATTCAAATATTCCCTACTGCCGGGAACTAAATGCGTGTCGACACGAAAAATCTGGTGTGACAAGCACAGAACACAACTTTCGATTACCGAAGGTAAGAGAAAGTTGTGTGCTGTGCGCCAGTCACACCAGATTTTTCAAAATTTTAATCTCATATTTGGACATTTTATACACAATATAGAATCGTAAATAAATACAAAATTTCATAAGAATTGGAAAAAAAATTTTAAATGCCTAAAAAGTTCTAAAGGGGACCCCCTTTTGAAACGAAATTAACATACAAATCCCTATAGGAAATTAACATTGTTCCTATGCGAAGATGAGGTGGAAAGGGGAATTTAAAAAGAGTAGAGAGAGACGATAATGTTTGCAAGTGAGAGAGAGACATATATGTTTTCTTTGAAACAATTAAAGACACAAATAAATTTAAAAAAAAATGGGAATTTAAATAATAATTGATTTTTAATCTAATAAAAAAGAAAAAGATTTAAATTCCGTTACCATGGCAACCAGTTCTATCTTTCCTATGGAGAACAAGAGTAAAGTGGTCTTCAGAAGATTTCAACGGCAAAATGAGAATATACATTTTAAAGAGCATCTAAAAAATAGTTCATTTATGAATTTTAAAAAAAAATCCTTGGAGGAATTTTGAGAAAATCGAAAAAAACTGAAAAAGTACATCAGTAAAGTACTAGTACTTTTTGGCCGATTTTGTTCAAAAGCTTATTTTGAGCGTGTGGGAAGGTACCTAAGTTAAATATAAAATTTCAATCCGGTAGCTCAATTCCTTCATGCTAAAAATCTGTCCACACATACAGACACACATACATACATACACACACACAGACCAATTTGCGGGACCCACTTTTTTGGACTCAGGGGACCTCAAAACATGTATATCCATCAAAATCTCGACATCGAATTTTTGACATGATCGCAATACTTTCTCTCCTATATATTTCATATATAGGCTAAGAGAAAGTAAAAATAAAAAAAAGACTGAAATCTGGGCGGAAGCCTCTTCGGAAAAATAAAAAACCTTTAAATTCAGTAGCAGACGTTTCGAGCACTTATCGTACTCATCTTCAGGCAAAACAAAATTGTCAATTAACTTGCCTCTTTGATGCGATTTTGGTCGTAAGGTCCTAATAATTTCAAACAATAGGTAGCAGGCAGCCAGGATATCAGTCTCCACGAAATGAAAAGGAAACAGTTGCGGTTTTAATGAAATATAACCATCATCAGTCCATTTTTCACATTTGAGTTCACGCTCTCGAAAAATGGACTGATGAAGATTATATTTCATTAAAACCGAAACTGTTTCCTAAACAAAAAGTTTAATTTAGTAGAGACTAATATCCTGGCTGCCTGCTACTTATTGTTTGAACACAACAGCCACTTTAACCCTTCTTTCTAATAATAAATATAAATAAATTTGTTAATGTTATTGCAAATAACACAATATGAACATGAATTACATACACAGTACCGTTACATCTGTACTTAATTTGACTGAAGATGAGTGCAACAAGCGCTCGAAAAGTTGGCTACAAAATATGTTTTTATGTTTCCCCTGGATGCTCTTTTTCCGGGGAGGCTCCAGTCCAGTTTTCAATTAAGCATCTACAGCCAACAAACTAAAGTATTTCTACTTATACACTAACTGTATGAAGTATAAGTTAGAATAAAAATAAAATTGTGTTGGACTCCCAAAAAAAAAGCCTATTTCGTTAACGTCTATAAGAAGTAGGCTAATTAATTAGTTATCATTTGAAATCAATACATTTAACTCGAGAAATGATAGAATATATAATTTGAAAAGTTGCATGAAGGGGAATTAAGGTTAATCATGGACTCATATGGCTGAAGGTGAACTAATAAAATTTTGTCCGAAACGTCCTATAAATAGACAATCCCTTACTAACAACGACCTATAAATTATATTAAATTTTTAAATCAAAAACATATGTAGGCAAGAGAAAGTAAAAATTATAAATTCTTTCCATCTATTAAGCAGAAAATAATTTCAATTGTCAAAAAAAAAAATTAAAAACAAGCCGTAAAAATAAAGTCGCATTAAAAACTTGCCTAATTTAACGGATTATTAAGGACACTAAAATTAAAGAAGTTTCATGACCCAGAGGCTTCTAAAAATGTTTATCTTTTCTGGAGGAAAATTAACCCAATGAAAAAGGAAATAATTTTTTTCTATACCAGTAATTTAATTACTAATAATTAATTTTACAAAAGATTACTTGAGCGATGTCAAAAAGTATTTAAAGACTTTCTGCAGCCAAATGTATTTTATTAAAGTCACACAAAAATCATTTTGTTTATTATCGTAAAAAGTCTTAAATGGCCTAAGATGCCGAAAAGACTGTGTGTGTCTGTTCATTTAAAAGCATGAAGGAATTAAGCTAGGTGGTTGAAATTTTATATTTAAGTTAGGCACCCCCCCTGAGACGTGAAAATAAGCTTTTAATCAAAATCGGCCAAAGAGTACTACTACTTTACTGATGTACTTTTTCAGTTTTTTTTTTTTTCGATTTTCTCAAAATCCGCTCCAACGATTTTGTTTAAAATTCAAAAATCAATTATTTTATGCTCTTTAAAATGTATATTCTCATTTTACCATTCAAATCTTCTGAAGACTACTTTACTCTTGTTTTTCATAAGAGGAGAAATAGTTACTATGGTAACAAAATATAAATATTTTTATAAATTTTACATCTTGAAATTTGAATGGACCGTACTGTCAGAAACTAAATATATGTCGACACAAAAAATCTGGAGTGACAAGCACAGAACACAACTTTCGATTACCGAAGGTAAGAGAAAGTTGTGTGCTGTGCGACCAATCACACCAGATTTTTTTATTATCGTAATAAAATATCTCCAAACTAAAAGATAAGAGTTTATGTGGTTGGTAATCATCAAAAATATTAATAATTTCAAAGTCTATCTAATGTTTTAGAAATAAATACCCGAAGGGTTTATATTTTTTTTGGTATCGGTTTGTCATTAACTCCTAAAACACTTTCTGTTTCGCCATTAAAATCACATCATTTCCGTCTAGAATACCCCTACTAAAGTGAATTTTAAGATAAAGGAATGCACTTTATTTTATTTGCTCCAGATAAGAAAGATTGCAGGAGACACGAGTTTTAATTTAATCATTTTTGTACTGAAAATCGGTATAATCTTATAGTCCGCGGAATATTCAAAGTTCAAAAATATAATTGTCTAGAGACAAAATACTCTATGGCAAAAAACTCGTTTGACTTCATTAATTGCTAATCTTCCTAAAGATAGACACTCTCATTTGAATTTTTTGAAGAAATTGAGTTAGTTTCATATAAGAATGAAATGTTTTAATTCATAATCAATAAATATAGGTACAGTGAGGGACAATATTAAGTCCCACCCATGCTTTTTCTTCTTATGATTATTCCATTGTTTTAAAAAAAAATTATAAGTTTTTTAATGGAAACTTCCATGGTTCAAACCTAGAAAATTTTCAAAAAGATTTTCATTTTCTCTTATAAAAACATTGAAATAATCTCAAAACACATGGATGGGACTTAATATTGACCATCACTGTACAGTGAGGGGTAAAATTCAAGCCTACCCATGTGATTATTTCAATTTCAGAAAATCCTCAATAAAATTCTATTATACGTTTGAAATTAAAATAATAATAATAATAATCACATGGAAAAACTCAAGAGTGTGATTTTATATTCACTTGACAAAAAAATCAACTTTATCTAAAATAATATTTATCATATGTACTAGCTCCGAGTCGAAATTTAAGTCCGACAATGAGTCTCCTATAGTTGGACTTGTTGAGGGTTCAAAGGATATCTATTGCATGTTAAATTAGGTCCGAATTTGAATCCCAAAATGAAACAAACTTCCATTCTTACCAGAGGGAGCAATGTTGGACCTAATGGAAATAAATTTTAGGTCCATTAGTAAATGGTATGATCTCAGGGTTGAATCTCGGTTTACAGTGCTCTAAATCGAACCTATTCAGTGCCAGAGGGAGAAAAGTAGGAGCTAAATTTCGTCTTGGGACGATATATTAATTTGGGAAACTATATATTGAATCAGAAAATGTTATTTTTATTATTTTTTTCTTTATTTTTTGGCTTGCGGCCTTCGCCATCCAGCCAGTCCCCTGTATACAATTCTTTATAAAATACAATCTTTAAAAGAAAATATTATTAGACTGACGGACCGCGCGAGAGGCTGGAGATCCCGGGTTTAAATGTCAATGATCGGGGGGTGCTAGACCCATGAAATCACTTTAATTGTTAAATTAATTAGTTACAAAAGTGATTTGATTTAAAGGGGGGGGCTGAACATTTAATAAAAGAAAATAAAACCAGTTAAAGGAACAAAAAACAAACAAATAGATTATGGATTCAAATATATTATTTGCAAATTATTCAATAAATAACGACACATAAATAATAATGGCTAGTGTAAATAGGGAGACGAAATTTACCTGTTGAGGAATCAGGAATCGTAGATGAGAAGAAATGAGTTTAATGGATCGATGTTCTCTTTCAAGTGATTTCACTCACACTGAGAATTCCTATTTGTTTTACTTGAGATTCCGGCCCGACCAGTTTGGACTAGCTCAACAAGTTCAATGCTAAATAAAAAAAAAAAAATAGAAATTATTATTTCTATAGCCCGAGAGAATGTGATAAGGAATATTTTAATTAAGATGTTAGCATGGAGGGATTTCTTCTAAACGTAGTTAATGTAACAAAATCAAATATTCATAATATAAAAATCTTACTCTTCGGCAAGAGAATGTTGTGTACTGTGCTTAACACACCAGTTGTTGTTTGTTTTGTTTAGTTGCCCTTAGCACCTAAGTTCCAAAATTGACCACGCGATTCATAGAAGGCGCTCAGCTACGAATGCTTCCACATCAGTAAAGTGTACTTCAAACAATTTTCAAGAAAAATTTCACTGATATACTTTTTAAAGAGCATATAAAAAATTGTTGATTTATGAATTTTAATCAAAATCGTTGGAGCGAAATTTGAGAAAATCGAAAAAAACTGAAAAAGTACTAGTACTTTTTGGCCGATTTTGTTCAGAATTTCAACCTCGTAGCTCTTTTTGTTCTTGAGATATTTTGTTCACAGACAGACATACACACAGACAGACAGACCAATTTAAGGGACCCCTTTTTTGGACTCAGGGGACCTCAAAACGTGTATATCCATCAAAAACTCGACATTGAATTTTGACATTAATCAAAAAATATTATTATTATTATTATTATTATTATAAATTCTTTTTTATTAAAAAAAGATATTTACGTGCATATGTGTTATATGCGTTTTTTTTTTTTTTTTTTTTTTTTTTTTTTTTATTTTTTAAATTTTTTTTGACATTTTCCAGGATTTCTTGAACGTTTTGGGGGGTTGCTCAGCTGTTTTTAAGTGGACATTAATCCAATACTTCCTCTTTATATATTAACAAATATAGGTAAGAGAAAGTAAAAAGAAATAGAGGGAGAAAAGTTACTTAATGGTGACTTTATGCATATTTAACGTAAGAGAAAAAAAAGTAATAAACAATAGCAAATTCTCAATATATATTCAGAGAAAATAAAATTGTTCCCAAACACAGGCAGATATAAAAGGATATTTTTTTGTTACAAATATTTTGATGTCCTTATGAGGAAGTTGAATTGCTTTGCCCCCCCCCCCCCGCCCTTCAAAATAAAATCACTGAACCATGTTTAAAAAATTAAAAATAAGATTATCAATTTTCTTTAAAGAAAATAATATCAAAAAGAAATCCGAAAGAGAAAATCTTTCCATTTCATTTGACATATTCATAAAATAAATTTATATACTGTAGTTGAAATATACTTCATTTCTTCTCAATGAGATAAATTTTCAAAAGAATAAATAAATAAATAAAATCAATCACTATTTCGGAAATCAGTGAAGATGAAGAGAAAAACATTTTTTTTGCTATGAAATCCTAATATTATACTCAAATTAGAGCGATAGTCATCTGCTCAAGAGTTTCACTTTTTCTCTTTATCAAGAGGGAACTCATCTTAAGTACGTGTCAAAAATAAGTCAACTTTATCTTTTGTTTATTATAGATGAAAAATGGAATTCCATATTCTCGACATAAAAATAGTGGCCTTAATCAGACTTTATTATAATAATAATAAAGATAATTTGAATTTCTCTTTTGTTTGTACAACTGTTTCGATAAACAAATGTGCTTTCTTAAGATCCTGCAGGATACATGTAGGCGTTAGATATCTAAACAAAATTGTTATATTAAAATATATGATATAGGATGGCAGCCAGGAAAGAAATCAGACAAAAATTCAATCAATTTTTACCTAATTTTATTGAGTGATTGATTTTTATCACTCCATTTTTCCTGTTGCGAAAATCATTCGACTTTTTTTTAAATATAGGTCTACGAGTGTTATCCAATCTCAGGGCCGGAACTAGGAGATTTTTTAGGGGGGGGGGCAAAATTTAATTTGCCGCCCACTCCTTAAAATTTTCTATACAAAATTCATATCATTTTACCTTTTACTTTCTCGTACCCTTTTTTTTAGTAAATCTTTCTTTAATTGCCGCCCCCTGAAATCTGCCGCCCGGGGCACACGCACTCACTGCCCCCCCCCCTAGATCCGGCCCTGTCCAATCTTTTCAAACATTAACAGGTTTCACCTGTTTTTCCCCTGGGTCCAAAAAAAGTATTTTTCGCAACATGGTCTGTCTGTCGTGTGTGTGTGTGGGCGATCAAGAGAAAAGCAGGCTCATCGCACGGCCCGACACTTGATAAAAGTTAGAAATTAAAACAATGAAAATACAATGCCAAGCAACGCTCGACCTCTGGAGTCGGAGGTGCAGAAGAACTACCGAAAGGCATCGATAAATATCATTTGTTTCTAGAATATATTATCCATAAGTCAAATAGCCGAAACAAATTATAGACAAAAAAAACCTAATCAAAAATTGAACTAATTGGAATGATTTAAGAGGACGAACATTGGTGCTCGTTCCGGCCACGCGAAATGCATACCATTTTGGAACGCGCGCCAATGTGTTCGTTGGAACGCTCGAACGTAGAGCGGACCGTTCCATCTGGTGTCGCTCTTGTCATATACTGTTTATACAGTACCCTTTCACCACCAACGCGTTGTTCGTTTCTGTTTTTCTTGTGTATAATACTGTGAATAACTATTAAAGCTGCTACTACACGACTAATCTGCATGTTGAACGATCAAACACCGGAACAACAGCGCGCCAGGCGCGCTTAGTTGATATAGTTCACATATATGGAACGCGTTCCGCGGAACGCGCTCTCCGTACGGTCATTCATGGACGCGTGCCAGGAGCTAATAATGGATACTCGGCTTTATAGCAGAAATTAGGAATGAATCATGATATTTTTTTTTTTTTTTTTTTTTTTTTTTTTTTTCTTTCGTGGCCCTTGGGGGCTCGCAGACCACAAAATCAAATAAAAAAAAAAATAAAAAAAAAAATATAAATATATATAAATATAAAATTATAAATAAAAAAATAACACAAAAACAAATCATGATATATAAAATATTATTTAGTAATTCATGATTAAAGACAGAATCTGTTGAGGGGTTGGCATCTCAAAAATATTAACGGAAATAAAAAATAATTAATTAAAGCGATGTTATAAAATCGTTTTTGAGATAAAAACTAATGACCTTCTTTAATCATTTTAACATCACCCACACGGTCCCTGTCGTTATTTAAAGAAGATCCATGGAGGATTTTATTTTTTTTTTACCTCGAAAATAGCGAAAGAATAAATGACCTCTACAATTATTTTGATAAAATATAATTAAATTTTTGAACTCAAATAAAGATAAAATAATCGCAACGTGCATTATAATAATATCTTTACTCCTTTGGGAGTTTTTTTTTTTTTTTTTTAATATAAACTAATTTAATCCCAAAAATTAAAAGAGAAATTTTGTAAAATTTATTAAGAGAATTGGACAATCATTAATTAATTTTAATAAGTATCATCAACGTTTTTTATATTAAAACAATTTTTACTTTCTCTTACCCTATTTGTGAAATATACTACGGATATATAAAGAGAAAGAGTATTGCGATCATGTCAAAAATTCGATGTCGAGATTTTAATGGATGAATTTGAGGTCCCCTGAGTCCAAAAAGGTGGATCCTGCAAATTGGTCTGTGTGTGTGTTTAAGCATAAAGGAAATGAGCTACGAGGTTGAAATTTTATATTTAAGTTAAGTCACCCTCCTAAGTCGTGAAAATAACCTTTTAAACAAAATCGGCCAAAAAATACTAGTACTAGTTTTTTTCGACTTTAATATTATACAGTATATAGGCTACAGTGTAAATACGGTATATGGATAATTTCTCAAAAAGCTATTAATTTGATTTATTTAATATAAGAGAATAATTCTATTTTTCATGATTTATGATCACTTTTATTATTATTGAAAAAAAGAGAGATTAATATAAATTATAATCCAGATGCAAAAATGTAATTAATCATCGATTGAAAAAAATATTTATTAAAACATTAGTATTTGTTAACAAAAAACAAAAAAAATGTACATATTTCAATTAAATCAAAGAAATTGTCACCTCTCTTATTGAATAGTGACATTATTTCAGGCTATAAGCTCGGTTTTTACCGTAAATTCAAAAAGAATAAAAAGTCATTCATTCAATGATTTTAACTAAAAATCCCCAGGTAGAAATTCAACCTTAAAATTAGCTAATATTAAGCTAATTTTCTAAGTTTAAGCTTAAAATTAACTAACAAAATTAGCTTAGTTTAAGCTTATTTTGTAACGCTTTTCTAAGCTAGCAGCAAGCTTACCGAATTAGCTTAAAATTAGCTAAAAAAACTAGCTAAAAATAAGGTTGTTTTGTTAGCTTAAAATAAGCTTAAAATAAGCTTAAAATTAGCTAACAAAACTAGCTAAGGGCAAGGTTGTTTTGTTAGCTTAAAATAAGCTTGAAATTAGCTTAAAATAAGCTTAAAATTAGCTAACAAAACTAGCTAAGGGCAAGGTTGTTTTGTTAGCTTAAAATAAGCTTGGAATTAGCTTAAAATAAGCTTAAAATTAGCTAACAAAACTAGCTAAGGGCAAGGTTGTTTTGTTAGCTTAAAATAAGCTTGGAATTAGCTTAAAATAAGCTTAAAATTAGCTAAGAAAACTAGCTAAGGGCAAGGTTGTTTTGTTAGCTTAAAATAAGCTTGGAATTAGCTTAAAATAAGCTTAAAATTAGCTAACAAAACTAGTTAAGGGCAAGGTATGGTATTTTGAGTTAAAAAAAAAGTATTTGCAAAAAATAAAATTTTTATTTAAAATATTTTTCCAACACAAACAAAAGATATAAAATACATATATATGGACCATTTATTTTGAAAGTGGTGTAAGTCCACTTTTTACAAAAAATGAGAAATCACATAATTTATCAATATATATTTATTTTTAAAACATGCAGTTAATAAATCACCATGTTATATTCTTTATGAAACCAAGCACTTAGCACTGGACCTAAAAATCTAAAAAAAAATATTTAATCATTTAAGCTTATTTCTTATTTATTTTATATGTAATAAATATACTTACATAAATGATGAATAGCGTCTTTCAGGGGGGGGGGGGGGGGGGGCAAAAGAGATATTTAAAAAATTAGTTTGCACCCCTCGAATTTTTAAAACACAAATTTAAATTCTAAAAAAAAAATTCACGATCCTATCAGGCCTAAAGTTTAGAGTAGACTAACCTGACCAAAGCTGCCTGTGTCCACTCTAACTGTAAATTCTTTTGTTTACAAATGCTTCCCCCTTTTTGGGTTTTTCCAGGTAGGCAGGGGGTCTTTTTTTTAAATTATAAATAAAAGAGTTAAAATTCAAGAATAATATTAGATTACTATTTACACTCATTCTAAGTAATTAAAAAATTTATTATTTAAATTTTATTTCATATACTGATACTCTGCCAAATTTATATTTATTAAGAATAATTATTCAAAATGATTTTTCTCCAATTAAAATTTTTTTTATATACATTTGATAGAAGAGCAGGTGCTATGGAGGGGGAGGGGGGAGGGGGGTTTGCCTGCGGCCCTGGTCAGTACCTTAAGATAAAAGTAATTACTTATTCGAATACAATACAACCTTATAGTATCAATGGAATGCAAGGTTGCTTTAAGCTAGATATCCAAGATAAAAACGAACCTTGAAATTAGCTTAGAAAACTAGCTAAAAACAAGCTAATAATAAGCTAAAAACAAGCTAAAAATAAGCTAATAATAAGCTAAAAATAAGCTAATAATAAGCTAAAAACAAGCTAATAATAAGCTAGAAATAAGATAGCAGCAACCTAAGGAAACTAGCTAATAACAAGCTAATAACAAGCTAATAATAAGCTAATAATAAGCTAATAACAAGCTAATAATAAGCTAATAATAAGCTAATAATAAGCTAATATTAAGCTAATAATAAGCTAGAAATAAGCTTAAAAAACTATCTTAGACTCTAAGCTTAAATAAAGCTAATTCTAAGCTAATAACTTGTCCGACTAAGATAAATTTCTACCTGGGTCACATTATCACATTTTAGCCATTGGTGCACCTTTTCTTTTAGCGGTCAATTAATACTTCAGTGCTCAAGTACATCAAGTTTACTGTATTAAATGAGTAAGACTCTATCTGTAAGTTATCTATCATAAAATTACTAGGAAAATATTAATTAAAATTAATTAAATATCATTAGCAAAAATTGTAAAATTTATAAACAAAAAAAAATATATTTATATTCATGGAAACCATTTCTCCTATTTTTTTCATATCAAGTAAAAGAGTAAAGTATGATTCAAATAATTTTGAGATCAAAACGAGAATATATATTTTAAAGAGCATCTAAAAAATAATTCAGTTATGAATTTTAGTCAAAATCGTTAGAGCCGATTTTGAGAAAATCGAAAAAAAACAATAACACACATCAATAAAGTACTAGTACTCTTTGACCGATTTTGTTCTAAAGTTAGTCCCAGGGAGGTACCAAAACTAAAAATAAAATTTCAGCCTCTTAGCTCGTTCTTGAGATATTTTTTTCCACAGGAAGACACACACACACACAGACAGACCATTTTCCGGGACCGAGTTTTTTGGACGTTTTAGTTTTCTCGACATCGAATTTTTGACATGATACCAATACTTTATATATTAACATATTTAATATATAGGTAAGAGAAAGTAAAAATGAATACTATACATAGAATTTGCGTTTGGATGGAGAAAGCCATCTCTTAAATAAGATTAAATAAAGGGTAATTTCAAATGGCTAATCTAAACCGACAAGTATTGACAGCAAAAGTAAACAAATGTTCGGCAATTTATCGTCGGGGGAAAAAAAAACAGATTTGTAAACGCTGGAAATGACCAATAGACAAAAAAATAAATAAATAAAATGCCCCCACTCTGACCCAATTGATGTCCTTGCTGCCTTGAGCTTTAAGTTTTTAGAGACCTCTACAAAGTTCTAATACTGGACTAACGAAGATGGGACAGTACGGATTACTATCAAGTCTGCAATTCTAAAGTAATTTTAAATAGAATATTTGAATGCTGCCAGTGGCATGCACCTGCTCTTGTTTCGCCTCTGTTAATATTAAATGTGATGGGAAAAGTGGAAAGGGACCTCTAGTCTGTAATTTCACAAATTGAGTTATTGATATTTTCATGGGCGTAACTAGAGAATTTGCCTGGGGGGGGGGGGGCATGGGACTAGCTATCCTCCGGTGGGCCTGGAAAGCCCAATATTTTCTCAATTTTTCTTGGGGCAAGGAGCTTTCTGGGGGTGGGAGGCCACGAGCCTTCTGAGATGGCGAGGCCCCCCGGTACCTCTCTAGTTACGCCCATGAATATTTTATTGTAGAGGATAATTTCATGAACATTTTAAGACCAATCTCAAAAAGTATTGTAAAAAAGTTACAGCCTTTCAAAGTTATAGATATAAAAAACGGGCAAAACGCATTTAAACAATGAAAAGCTATTTAAGAAGGCTAAATAGATTAATTTGTATTATTTATCGGATTCTTATCGCTAAATCACCGAATAAACCTGTATAGGAAATAATGAAGAATTGTATTCAATCGAAACCCAAAAATCGATATTTTTGACCTAAATCGACTAAAATGCCCGTACCGATAATTTTATTCGCTGACAAGACGTCCCTTCTCACTTTCCGCATCACAAATAAAGAAGAAATGCAAACAGTAACAATAATAATAATACAAATTTTTACACTATCCAATTTCGTACAAGTATTATTTAGAGATAAATATATATTTCGTCTTTAGATAAAAATCGCTTTTTGAAATCGAATTCGTAAATTGTTCAAATTATGGCCAACAAACAAAAAAAAAATTGGAAAAGTGGAAGGAGATTTCCTTTTGAAAGTTTAACAAAAAGTTTCATATCACGGTGGCTTTCTGACGTTTTTAAACCATTTTTTTTTTTTTTTTTTTTTTTATTTATAATTAATTTAAAACTTTATGAAGAGTTACAATATTTAAGACACTGGTTTAACGTAATTTGTGAATTAACTATCACTTAATTCTATTAAATAAGAAGTGAAGTAGATAGATATAAATTCAACAATGAATATATAATACATTTATAGTCTATTTAATGGAATTATGGTGTAGTTGGAAAAAGAGGATAAACGTCAATCAACTATTTTGAATACTGAAGTTAAATTAAATAAACTAAATTTATAATTAACATTGAGCTATAGCTACATTATAGCTTATCATCTAATACTTGTTCCTGAACATTTCTCATTAATGTTAAAAAAAAATTAAATAAATCTTATGAATATTTTGCAAATTCGGTATTGTTAACAATTCTGAGGAAAAGAAAAAAACAACGAAATAAAATGTATTGTAATAACCATAACCATTAAAAAAATGAATTATGTAAAATGCTCCTAAAATATGATTATGAATTGCAGGCCCCTGAAGGTTCAAAACACCCCAATCCCCCCCCCCCTCCAAAATCAGATAGTGGCACAGCACACAACTTTCTCTTACCCTTCGGCAAGAGACACTTGTGTGCTGTGCTTGTCACACCAGACTTTTTGTGTTGAGATATATTTAATTTCCGACAGTAGGGCACATTTGAATTCAAGATGTAAAATTTATAAACATGGGAAAATATTTATATTTTGTTACCATGGCAACCATTTCTCCTATCTTTCCTAGGAAGTATAAGAGTAAAGTGGCCTTCGAAATTTAATAAAAATATAATTCAAAGAACATCTAAAAAATAATTGATTTTTGAATTTTAAACAAAATGGTTGGAGCAAATTTTGAGAAAATCGAAAAAAACTGAAAAGTGCATCAGTAAAGTACTAGTACTTTTGGTCGATTTTATTCAAAAGCGAAAACCACTTGTTTGGATTCAGGGGTCCTCAAAACGTGTATATCCGTCAAAATCTCGACATCGAATTTTTGACATGAATCCAATACTTTCTCTATATATTAACATATATAGAGGTAAGAGAAAGTAAAAAAAAAACTTGTCCCCTTAAGTTGCATTAACAAAAGATGATTTATTTAATTTTAAAATGTTTTGACTCAAGACTCCATTGGGCTTGGTGTAGAGGTTAGAGTGCTAACCTCGTATACCAAATGTCGCGGGTTCGGACCCCAGGCAGCCCGATGATTTTATTTAAGCCATTTGGATACCAATGCCGAAAAGACTGTTTGAATGTGTGTGTGAATGAGAAAAAAGTGTGAATGTTTTTTTTAATAAAAAAAAAAAAAGACTCCATTGTCGAGCATATCAGGCACTTGTGGCGCCGACAATACTTATAAATAAATTATTTTTAATGAATTATAGTTTCTAAGAAATAAATCTTGATCTTCAAATCTCTTGTTAAGAAGTAAGTAATTAACGAAAACATCCCCAAAAACTTGATCTAAACTTTCCTATTTGAATACAAGAGAAGAAATTAGCCGTATGGTATAAATGTTTAAATGTCGTTGTTTAATACGATGCCTCCTATATCCTTTAGTTAATTGGTTTCTTGGATTTAAAGAGAAGGAGAGGGGGGGACTTGTAAAGCATTTGTTGGACTTGAGTAAATCTAGAATGTAAATGACGGAAACCGGAACTTCACTTGGCAAATTAATCTCTCTGGCATCCTTCCCCCAAACACTGATAATGTTCGATTCGATTTTAAAGTGTTGAATTGAAATCAATGACAAAAGTTAAATGATCTAATCAAAATTGCATAATTCAATGAAGTTAGGGTGTAAAATCTAAGTATAGTCTTTTGTATATCAAGTAGACTAGTAATTAATTAAAGTATTTAACATAATAAAGTGAGAGTATGAATAATAAATCCTGTTAGCCGGTTTAAATGGTTAATTAAATGAGAATAATAAAGGGCCTCAATGGTGCTAATTTGAGAGGTAGAGTGAAGCCCCATTATGAAACAAAAATTTTGAGAGGGAGTCTTTTTTACTTACAATATACTTATATTGAAAGTATTATTATTATTAAATGTGATGCGGAAAGTGAATCTAGGGATGGAAAAGGCGCTTGAAAAGTCGATTTTCGAATTGACTTGATATTTCTCGGGATCGATTAATCATTTCTGAATGTCGACTTTTCGACTTGCAAGTCGACTTTTTAAAAACTTTATAACTTGTGCTTAGGAGACAGCCTACTCAGTAAATATTAAATATATTTATTTATTTATAAATATAAGATTTATTAAGTATTTTTATTCCCACGGTGCGGGGTCGGCGGTAAGGGGGTCGGCAGAATGGTGTTTTTCGCAACCGGAAGAAATAGAACAGGTCGGCCCGTCGAACGGTCTGACGCCTGTTGAAAATATAGAAGGAAGAGACAGACATGTAAAGAATAGGACTGTCAGTCCCTGCTCGGGTAGCTCGTGGTCGCCATCCACGTACCCACAAGATGTGGGCCTCTGAGCAAATTGTTTTCAATATTTTTATAAAAGAATTTTCTATCCAGAAATCGCACGTGATATGGCACCTAACATTAAAATATAAAAATTAAGTAATTAAGAATACCACATGGTTTCAATACCGTTCTTAGAAAGCGTGTTGATTGGTGTGTTATGTGTAGGTTTTAAAGGAAAGATGAAAGTCAATCAATTAAAACGTTACAAACTATATTACCATTGGATATTAACAATAAGTACACGAGCGTATATAGAAATTTTTTTCGGAGGCCCGAACTCATTTTCAAATACTCCCCCCCCCGTACAAAAATATTTTTAAAATACCGGATATACCTCAGCCCTGAGGGGCCGGGCCTTCATCTCAGAGACAAATTTTCATTAATTTTTTTTTTTTTAATCCAAATTTTTCCGTTTTCACCTGAGCCAAATTTTCGATAAATTTCGATAAATTTTTTTTTTTAAAGATATTGGCTATTCGGAAAACGAAAAAATATTTATCGGATTCTCATCGCTAAATATTACTGAATAAACCTGTATAGGAAATACCAGTAATTGTTTTAAATCGAACCCCAAAAATCGAGATTTTTTATCTAATTCGACGATAATTTTACTTCGTCGACAAGAGGTCCCTTTTCATTTTCCGCATCGCAAATGAAATTGTTTTCTGGATCCCCGTTTATTTACACGAGTTGTTGCTTTGGCGCACTCAGACTCACATCTAAAATCTTTTTTTCAATTATTATATTTTTTTCACCGAGGATGATAATGATTGGGCTGATTATATAAAAAAAAAATATGTGTTTTTATTTTGTCGGTTAACAAAAATGTTCAAAGACAAAATGTCCCAAGGGCAACCAGGAGATCTGACTGGCTTTTAATTAATGTTATTTTTAAGCCCACACGAATTTTGTATTTTCCACTAGTGTGTGTTTTCAGCTTGTTTTTTTTTTTTTTATTTAAATTACCAGTCGAAATTAAAAATTATATCATTAAAATTTGAAATTCGGACATTCAAAAAGAACTTAATTTAACAATACATTAGTGGAAAAAATTATTATCCTTCTTCATATAAGGGAAAAGTTGTCAATAAAAGAAAAACAAAGTGAAAGTGGTTCACATAATTTAATTCAACTTGATTTAAGGGGGCTCGGGAGCGGAGTGGTTATTTCGATAAGATGGCGTAGTGTGTCATAAAAAGTATGCCCAAAAATCAAGTAATTCAAAAATTTGCCAAGAGATGTCAGAATGGTAGCTAATAATATTTAATGCATTTGGTTGATTTTCATTGATCTTTTAACAATAAATACTTTATAAATGTTATTATATATATTATGTATCTTTTATAAAAGCATAAAAATATATAAATATAGGCCAGATATAGGCTATTAGGGGATCTGTCTGTTAGGCTAGCCTGCCATCTATTGCAAGAATGCTGAACTAATTTGACAGTTGGTTTTTAAATAAATCATCTAAGCTTATTTTAAAAATTTCTTCATTAATATGTGATTAATATATAATAACAATAAATTCATTTTTAAATTTAAAAAAAAATTAAAGATTATTGGGCAGGTTGTTTTTTTTGTATAAATGCAAAATTTGCTTGATATGTCCCAATAATCTCTTATGAATTTAATTCATTAAAAAAAAATACCGCATTGAAAAATTCCTTATAATAGTCTAGTTTTTTTTAAAGTAAGTTTAGACGTCGCTCCTGAACCCCCTTAAATGAATTAGGTATTACAGAGAATATAATTTAAAATACCAAGAGAAGAGAGTATAAGATTTCAAGAAAAACCTAAAGCTAGAATAGGAACGGTAGTCTCGGAAAGGCAATATCCAAAAGAATAAAAGAATATTGGAGGAAGCGCAAAGAAGCATCTACGCACATCCACGAAAAAAAACGTACCCCAAAGTGGGTGATTTGAGAACGAAGAAGAGAAAAGTATTATATTATAAATACTAAAAGTATAAAAGACGCGTTGATAAAAATAATTGTTAATTAATGGGGGTAAAATTATCCACCTACCCTCCAGCATGTTCCTCCTCTAGGAGGTATGGGCGTAACTAGGAAATTTGGCTGGAGGGGGCATGAGACCAGGTATACTCGGGGGAAGGGGGGACCCCTAGCTACGTCCATGCTAGGAGGAGGATTTTTGATTAAATTAAATCTTTATATTGTGATCATCTCAATATTACAATAAAGAGATATGCGGAAATTAATAAATTTCGGAGAGATTATTAACGATGTCATGAAGTTTAATAATCGTAAATTTTACGTGTCAAAGATCTTTTAATTAAGAGAAATTAAATTAATAAGTTATTTTCAATTAAAGTTTACTAACCCCCGTTATTTAGTTAAACAAGATATAGGGTATATATTTATTATAAATTCTCTCTTTTAATGAAATTCAATAACCTTTTGTTTCAAGTAAGGCACCTAAACAATTTCGTCGGCGAAAGTTCAATTGCTCTGATATGGGTTTCAAATATCTCTTAGGGTTACGCAGGATTAACATAAATAACACGTGGGGTGTTTTGTTTTATTTTATTTTATATTGTTCTTTTGTTAAAGCTGACGAGTATAAATTTAACCTGAAAAGATTTGATTTATATTTCATTTAAAACCACTAAAAAAGGCTTTTATGGGGAGAAAAGAAATCTACCTATTTTTTAAATTGAATGAAAAAAAAATACAAAGAAAAACTTATTAATATAATGTTGTATATAGTCTGTAGGTACCGTATTAACTTATATAAAGTATAATATTTGTTATAACTAGAGCCCGAATGTTCATGCACAATCAAACTTTAAAATATGCATGCATTAATGCACTATAAAATGATTAAATATGCACAATGATGGGGAAAAACCAGTAAAAAAATATGCTCTAACACAAACTGAGTCAAGGGGGGTAAAGGGGGGGGGGGGGGGGTCCCCCCCAAAAAAAATTTAAAAAATACATTTTATAGAAACTATATTTTCCTTTCTATTACCTCTATATATGTTAATATATATAGAGAGAAAGTATTGGATTCATGTCAAAAATTGGATGTCGAGATTTTGATGGATATATACGTTTTGAGGTCCTCTGAGTCCAAAAAAGTGGTTTTGGCGACAAGGTCTGTCTGTGTGTGTGTGTCTGTGTGTCTGTGTTTGTGTCTGTTTAAGCATGAAGGAATTGAGCTATGAGGCTGAAATTTTATATATAAGTTAAACCCCCCACTCTCGGGAGCGTGAAAATAAGCTTTTAATCAAAATCGGCCAAAGAGTACTACTAGTACTTTACTGATGTACTTTTTCAGTTTTTGTTTTCGATTTTCTCAAAATTCGCTCTAAACGGTTTTGATTAAAATTCAAAAATCAATTATATTTTTTAGATGCTCTTTCAAATGTATATTCTCGTTTTGCCCTCAAAATTGTTTGAAGCACACTTTACTCTTGTACTACATAGGAAAGATAGGAGAAATGGTTACCATGGTAACAAAATATAAGTTGGAAGATCAAATGCTGGCTTTTATTCTCCGGTCCTTACCTTATAAAAAATATAAATATTTTCCCATGTTTATAAATTTGACATCTTAAATTCTAATATATTAGCGAACTAAATATATGTCGACACAAAAAATCTGGATGACAAGCACAGAACACAACTTTTGATTATCGAAGGCAAGCGAAAGTTGTGTGCTGTGCGAGTCACACCAGATTTTTTTATTTTTATAACAATTAACAACATCCAAATTCTCTAAATTTTCTTCATTTAAGGTTTTTGTCACATAAATTAGACTAATTAATTGCCGCCCCCTGATATCTGCCGCCCGGGGCACATGCCCCCACTGCCCCCCCCACCCCAAGATCCGGACTTTTTTGTTTATAAATTAACTTTTTTTTTGATGTGTGTTTTTAGAAATGTTTCCTATAAAGGGTTCAATGAAATTTTAAGGGTCATTGTTTCCTTTATTTTGACAAAGAGAGTGATTAAAAAAGGGTCGATTGCAGGTATTTAATTTCCCATCCACTCGGAGACAGACGGAATGCTTAGATCTCCATAATACAGAGATTAGCAAGGCACAAGAGATCTAGAACGTTAGAAGAGCTTTAGAGTCTTTTAATATTAGCACTTGTATGTAGAGAATGAATATACATGTATCAAGACTACACCTTTTATTAAAGAATTTTATTCTTTTTTTATTTTATTTAAAAAAATAAATATTGAATAGCTGTTTCTCACTTCTTAGGGCCGGTTGTTTCACATAGGGGGGGGGGGAGGCTAAGTAACTATATATTCCTCGGATAAGCTAGTTGACTATAATTTTTTTTAGTAAATTTAATGCTCTTCAGAAAATTACTGATGCCATTTTTTGCTGGACCAACCGTTAAGTAGTTAGAGGTGTTAATAGTCAAATTTAGGGAAAACCGATGAACTTTGACCCTCTGGCGGGCCAGGTAAACATTATCCAATTGGCCTAAGCTCGGGAACGAAGTGGTTACGCATGTTTTTCCCGATAAGATGGCTTAGTGTGTCATAAAAAGTATGCCCAAAAATCAAGTAATTCGAAAATTTGCCAAGAGATGTCAGATTGGTAGCTGATAATATTTAATGCATTTGGTTGATTTTCATTGATCTGTTAACGATAAATACTTTATAAATGTTATTATATATTATGTATCTTTTATAAAAGCATAAAAATATATAAATATAGACCAGATATAGGCTAATACTATATCGTCTGTTAGACTAGCCTGCCATCTATTGCAAGAATGCTGAACTAATTTGACAGTTGTTTTTAAATAAATCATCTAAGCTTATTTTAAAAATTTCTTAATTAAAATGTGATTAATAATAACAATAAATTCATTTTTAAATTTTAAAAAAATTAAAGATTATTGGGACAGATTGTTTTTTTGTATTTGCTTGATAATAAAAAAATTAATTACGATAATTTTTTAATAAGTCATTAAAAAAATTATAGCTCGATGTCCCGATAATCTCTTATGAATTTAATTCATTTAAAAAAAAACCGCATTGAAAAATTCCTTATAATAGTCTAGTTTTTTTTTAAGTACGTTAAGACGTCGCTCCTGAACCCCCTTAAACAAAGGAACAAAATGAGGGGTACGTGTTTTCAAATTTCAGACTTCACTTTTTTGGACCACCCTAATAGATGTATTTAACAAGACTGTATGTTTTTTGTTGGTGAGGCCAAACGCCCTCATCAACAAAAAACATAGTCTTGTTAAACAAATTTTTTAGTTTAATCAAAAGAGATATGAGTTGTTTTTATTAAGGATGACATAAAGAATTCGATCTTTATAAATTTAAATAAATTCTTGTCCATTAATTTGATATGATCCACAGGCTGTAGTCCCATAGGGATTCCAACCCTGAAGAAGGTTTGTTATGACGTCACATCAACAGAGGGTGAGAGAAGGCTTTAGATCGATGGCATGCGAGAATAAATCCAGCTAGACAATGCCGTGACCCTGCATGAGTGCTTATGTTATGCTTTCAGACCTAGGGATCAGTTCAGACAAGACTAGCCGGCCAGAAATGTAGAAAATTAAACTAATTACAACCCTGGAAATAAGGCTTATCAGTGTTGATGAGATGACAAGACAAATGACCTTTCTCAAAGTCACCCTTAGCCCTAGTTCCTTGGTCTTTATCCTCTCGTCTCATTTTGATAATGAAAGACAAAATTTGCTTTTTTCAACTGAATTAGCGAAAAGAATAAAATGAGGTCTTCTAATATGTTGGTTGCATTAAAAAGTTAATTTGTGGAAATTTAGTTTACGCTTCATTTGGTTTCACTTAAATAAGCGACAAAAGTAAACTTATCCTTCTTGTGTTATCTTATTAAATATAAAGACAATGTGGAGGAAGGCCGTAATACAGATTGAAGACGAAATAAAACAAGACTTCTATCGGCCCGAATTATTTATTTTTCCTCTGTCGACGTTTCGGGGATTAAACGCAAGGGCGGATCCAGAGGTGTTTCTCGGGGGGGGGGGTAATTTGGAGTGACTCGTCGCACAGCACACTATTTTTTCTTAATTTCAGTAATTTAAAGGCGCATTCTGTACTTGTTTGCCAGAATAGAAATACAAATCAAATTTTTCAAGTATTGGGGGGGGGGGGTAATTACCCCCTTTACCCCCCCTGTATCCGCCCTTGACTAAACGTCACCCATCTTCAGGACCTATATCGCAAGCAATACATATAATCAGAATTATTATTATTATTTTTATATAATACACATCAAACACACTCAACTGACAGAAAGGCATTATAAATCTACTTACAAAGGTGTTAAAAAAATCTTAGCTCTGCCTCCTTCAAGGTAAGATTTTTTTAACACCTTTGTAAGTAGATTTATAATGCCTTTCTGTCTGTTGAGTGTATTTGAAGGGTATTATATAACAAAAAAAAAAATAATAATAATAATAATTCTGATTATATGTATTGCTTGTGATATAGGTCCTGAAGATGGGTGACGTTTAGTCCCCGAAACGTCGACAGAGGAAAAATAAATAATTCGGGCCGATAGAAGTCTTGTTTTATTTCGTCTTCAATTTATTAAATATAACTAACTGTAAGACAAGGCACATAAGATTAAAGAGGTCTGGCACCTGATGTAACAGGTGATGCCAATTTGTTTTTAGGTCTCTGACAAGTGTAAGTTAATGAATGTTCCAAACTCCTGGATGGGACAGAGAAATATAATATTCCTCATACTTTGTTTGTAGATGGCCGTAAGGATGATCAATTTAATTATAAGGACCGTCGGCCAAAAATAAATACTTTTAACTTTTAACAAATAAACGGATAATATTATACGCAAAAATATTTATTTTTTGGCCAATGGTCCTTATAATTAAATTCCTCAAACTTGTCTTCAAAATAAGTGTGATTAAAACATACAAGTATTAGAAATCAAGTGACGTTTTGGATGCTATAAAAGCCTAAGTCCCTCTATATATATTTTTACAGATATATTTATGTTATATTTTTTAAAATATTTAATCATGAGGAAGGGAGTTAAAACGACGCTTATAAAATTAATTCAAATTGTCATGAAGTATTAGTAGAATATAAGGCAAATGATTAAGAAAAAAAAATAAAAAGATGAAACGAGAGCCTGGTGCAAGTGGAAAGGACACCGACGGCTTGAGATCCTGGGTTTGATACCCGGGGACTAGTGGACCTTTGGACCACTATCAAAATAAATCTCACATTTAATTATATAATTAAAAATAAGAAAAAATGGTTTTATTTAAAAGAGAGAAATAATTTCATTTTTGTTGTTAAAATTGTTGAATATTTATGATTTAAAATAAAAGCGTGGGGAGCTTTGAGGATCTAATCTTTTAAAGAAACTAAATTTTTTTCCGCCCCGCCCTGCGAAAAAAAGTTTTTCACCCTACGGGAAAAAATTTTTTCACGGAGCTATATTTTTCCGCACTGCGGGGCCGATCAAACATTTCGGGGGGGGGGGGGGGGCGAGTCCCGCTGATGCCTGTATATATATCTATATGCATTTGGAAAATTTCGGGGGAGGGGGCCCTCGGCCCCCTCTTATATACACCCCTGTAAGATATAATATCAATATGGATATTTTGGAAAGGAAATTCTCCAAAAATTGTCTCTCATGACAACGACCATTGTCTCCACTTGAATTTAAACAAATTAAACTTTCCCTATAATAGTAGTGAGATACTTCAAGTAAGAGATGGGGATGTAATTAATTTCATCTAATCTCATAAGAGTTAAAATATTGAACACATGAGAGCAATCAAAAATATTAGGACAAAAATTACATAATAATTAAAATACACTGTGGTGCAAAAAAAGTGGAACACTTTGTTTCTTCTTAAAAAAAAAAAAACTATTCTAATCTCTCTTAATGATTCTGTAATTTATTAAACATTTAATATGAAATAATTTATAAATTTCTAAGTAAATTTAACAGAAGTCCATATTATTTTAATAAATAATTAAAATTTAAATAAAACAAAGACAAACATGTCGAAATTTTTTAGCGCGTCTCGGGGTGCTAATTTCGGGAGTTTCCAGCGGCTACAATTCTAAAGCTATCGAACTCAAATCTTTTTTTAAATTAGAGCTATTTAAAATGTCTACAACTTATAGAAGCCCTTTTTTTGATTTTCGAAAAAATAAAATTTTTTTTAGATTAATCGCATTAAATAAAAGATATCTTTAAAAAATTCGCTCTATATCTTATAGATAATTAAATTAGTAATCATTGTGTTAAAAAATAATTAATTTTCTACCTTTAATTAATTATTTTTTAACACAATGATTACTAATTTAATTTTCTATAACAGTGGTTTCCAAACTTTATGTTACCACGCCTCCCTTAAAAATATTTATTCTTATGACGCCCCCCCCCCCCTCCCATTTTATAAAATAATACAAAAACAAAAATTAAAAATATAAATTTAAATAAAAATATTTTTTATTTATTTATTCTTATTTATATTAAAACTAGCAATTATTTGGAAAATTGGTCCTGGGGGTCAATATTCGCGCCTCCTCTTAGACTAGTCCGCGCCTCACAGTTTGGAACACGCTGGTATATAGGTAATTTATGGCTGGTGGAATTTGTATCAGGAATGAAAGTTAGAAGAAAACGCAACCAGAATTTTTTTCTTTAAAAATATATTTTAACAGCTTACGTTTCGACCTTGGTAAAAGCCATCCTCGGATGACCACTAACAGCTCCGAGGATGGCTTTGACCAAAGCCGAAACATCAGCTGTTAAAATATATTTTTAAAGAAAAAATTCTGGTTGCGTTTTCTTCTAACTTCCATTCCTGAAGAAAAATATTTTTCTCAAATCTTATTTTCACGCCCTAGGGGAGTGCCTAACTTAAATATAAAATTTCAACCTCTCAGCTCAATTCCTTCATGCTTTAAATTGAACCCAAACAGACACACAGACAGAACATGTCTCGAAAACCATTTTTTTTTAAAAGGGCCAAAATTTTTTTTCCCCAAATTTAAAACCAAATTTTTGAAATGAATCCAATCCTTCTCTCTCTTATATATTTATTTTTATTATTTAGAAAGAAAGAAAAAAAAATGAAGATTTTTTTAAAAAAAGGGGCCCCCATTAGGGATTTCTCCTAAATTGGGTTGGGGGGGAATTTGTTCCCCAATGGTTTTAAAAGTATTAAAAAACATTAATATCTTTGTGCATTTTAGGGGATGGGACATTAACCCCCATGTTTAATGCCTTCATACAGGGCCGTGCCTAGGTTATTTAGCGCCCGGGGCAAGTTAGTCCTTTAGCGCCCTTTGTATATATTTTTTACATTGTCACAATAATGTTTCCCGTCCGAAAAAAATATTTTACCTTTTTTTTAGAGACGCTAATTTTTTTCCGCCCCCGGCACCGAAATTTTTTTCCCGTTTGGCGCCCCCGGAACCAAAATTTTTTCCCCGTCCGAAAAAATATTTTTACCTTTTTTTTTAGAGACGCTAAATTTTTGCGCCCCTTCAAAATTTGCGCCCTGGGCAAAGGCCCCGGTCGCCCCCCCTAAGCACGGCCCTGCCTTCATACCTCCCTCCCCCTTTAAGAAAATGCGAGCCTTCACCGCGAAATTACTCTCAAAATAATTTGAATAGATTTATAAATAATTATTCAAAAGAATCGATTTTCTCAGTCAAATTATTTGTTTCTATCATTTTTTTTTTCAACGATAAAATGCATAATAATTACCTTAAATAAGACACTAAAGAGGGTGTGCTGGTTGACGGTGAGGTCAGGGTGGATTACACTATATTAATTATTCACTATGATTCACTTTAAACACATCTAAAAAAGACGGGGGCGGTATAACTCGCCAAAATTTCTCGCCGAAACAAAAGTCGCCGAAAAAAAACTCGCCGAAAATTTTTTCGCCGAAAGTAAAAACTCACCGAAAAAAACTCGCCGAAAAAAAAGTCGCCGAAATTTTTCTCGCCGAAAGCAAAAACTCGCCGAAAATTTTCTCGCCGAAAAAAACTCGCCGAAAGCAAAATCTCGCCGAAAGTTTTCTCGCCGAAAAAATCTCGCCGAAAAAAAACTCGCCGAAAAAAAAACTCGCCGAAAATTTTCTCGCCGAAAACAAACTCGCCGAAAGGAAAATCTCGCCGAAAAAAAACTCGCCGAAAATTTTATCGCCGAAAACAAACTCGCCGAAAAAAAGTCGCCGAAAACAAACTCGCCGAAAAAAAGTCGCCGAAAGGAAAAACTCGCCGAAAATTTTCTCGCCGAAAAAAAAAACTCGCCGAAATTTAAATTTAAAAGATGAAATAAAAGTAAATATATTGCGTCCTCCTGGCCCCTCCTAGAGAATGCCAGAGGGGGGCTATCTCACCCCCCCCTCGGTCAGGGGCGGATTAAAGGGGGGCGGTGGGGGCGATCGCGAGAAATTCAAAAAGTTATAAAAACTAGTAATCTAAAGAAATGATTTCCGGGCTTTAATTTCAATTGAATTTGTTAACAATCAATTTAAATAAATAGGAAAGAGGTCTTAGATGCCGACAAAGTCCTTAAATAAAAAAAAAAAAAAACGTTCCCCCCCCGACAAAATTGCATTAATCCACCCCTGCCCCCGGCCTATGGGCGTAGCTATGCAATGTGATCTTCGGAATTATAACATCGAAATTTGTCGCACAACTAAATAAAATTCCTTTTGAACAAAAAGAATTAAATTTAAAAAAATAAAAACCAATTTTATTATTTTACGGCTGCTAAAAGTTTCTATTTAAAAAAAAAAATTATTTTTGTCTGTGAATTTATTTTCGGCTAGGCCCGTGACCCGTGGCTCAGAGAGAAGAGTTTAGCTTCTCATAACCACATGGGGTCCCGGGTTCGTGTCCTGTCCCAAGCGAAACAAATTTATTTCACTTGAATTGGATAACAAACATTTGAAATAAATAGGGATGGGGTCTAAATGGCCTTAGATGCCGAAAAAGACATTAAACTATAAAATAAAAAATAAAAAAATATTTTCGGCGAGTTTTTTTTTCGGCGAGTTTTTTTTTCGGCGAGAAAATTTTCGGCGAGTTTTTCCTTTCGGCGAGTTTTTTTTCGGCGAGAAAATTTTCGGCCAGTTTATTTTCGGCGAGTTTTTCCTTTCGGCGAGTTTTTTTTCGGCGAGAAAATTTTCGGCCAGTTTATTTTCGGCGAGTTTTTCCTTTCGGCGAGTTTTTTTTCGGCGAGATTTTCCTTTCGGCGAGAAAATTTTCGGCGAGTTTTTTTTCGGCGAGATTTTCCATTCGGCGAGTATTTTTTTCGGCGAGTTTTTTTTTCGGCGGGAAAATTTTCGGCGAGTTTTTCCTTTTCGGCGAGTTTTTTTTTCGGCGAGAAAATTTTCGGCGAGTTTTTTTTCGGCGAGATTTTGCTTTCGGCGAGAAAATTTTCGGCGAGTTTTTTTTTCGGCGAGTTTTTTCGGCGATTCATACCAGAGCCAAAAAAGACAGCAGCGGCGCCTGCAACCTGGCAACGCGCTCAACTCGACTGAACGAGAGATAGACTTCTCTCTGTTTATAGGAATAAATAGATGAAAATAACAATTCCCTTTTTATTAAAAGTAAAAAAATACCTTTTGCTCTAATCTAACTATATTTAAAACTGGAAAAGAATGTCAACAAGTGATTTGGAATATTCCAAGACCTTTCTTAAATAATCAACCCTTCATCTCATCCCTTAATATTATAAAATAATAATCAACGCTATTTTTTGAATGTTTTCTATTTATTTGGCTTCAATTTAGCTAAAATAAATTTAAAAAACATTTTTTTTTTTTCAATTTTTCAACCTCTTATCCAATCCTAATAAATAAAATAATTAACAATGCTATCGCCTTCGGCGAGCTTCGCGTCTAGTCAGAAAAAAATTTAAACCCTGAAAAACTTCCCTGGATCCGTCTTTGGGTTTTACACATAGGATAATTTTCTAGAATGAGTCTTACTTTAGGCCAGAGGTTTCCAAACTTTGTTACAACGCCTCCCTTAAAAATATTTAATCGTATGCCGCCCCCTCCCCCACACATTTAATAAAATAATACAAAAACAAAAAATTTTAATACTAAAAAATATAAATTTATATAAAAATATTTTTTTAATTTATTCATATTTATTATTTTAATTAGAAACTCAGTCCCAGAATCTTCTAAATTATTTTATTTACAAAACTAGCAATCATTTGGAAAATTGATCTTGGTGGCCAATATTCGCGCCTCCCCTTAGACTAGTCCGCGCCTCCCTAGGGAGGCGCGCCTCACAGTTTGGAAAACGCTGATCTATAAGATATAGAGCGAATTTTTTAAAGATATCTTTTATTTAATGCGATTAATCTAAAAAAAAAATTATTTTTTCGAAAATCAAAAAAAAAGGGCTTCTATAAGTTGTAGACATTTTAAATAGCTTTAATTTAAAAAAGATTTGAGGTCGATAGCTTTAGAATTGTAGGCGCTGGAATCTCCCGAAATTAGCACCCCGAGACGCGCTTTATTAAAATGATATGGATTTGTGTTAAATTTTTTATAAATTATTTCATATTAAATGTTTAATAAATTACAGT
Source organism: Euborellia annulipes (assembly GCA_023213315.1). NCBI lineage: Eukaryota > Metazoa > Arthropoda > Insecta > Dermaptera > Anisolabididae > Euborellia > Euborellia annulipes. Next base: position 80,280 of record JAKCPI010001521.1, read on the forward strand.
ATCATTTGCTGAGAGTTATTATTTTTTTAATAACTTCTGATTTTATTTTCTCTGATGAAGGAATCCCACCCTTTGAATTGGAACGGACCTTAACAAATCAAATTTGATCAAAATACGTTTGAAATAGTTGTTAAAATTTACTAAAGCTTGTTTGGAACGAGAGAGTACAAATTTTAATTATAAAATCATTTTCTTTTGCTTTATCAATTATGAGCCCGGAAAAAGTTTTAAGTTCCTTTTTTTTTGTAAAAATTTTAAATTGAATTTTCTTTAAATTAAACCTTGAAAACTTTGTTGTTCTGAATAAAAAAAAAAAAAATTAAATTACAGTCTTTTTTTGAAAAAAAAAAAGCTCTAATAAAATTTGATCATGATTATGTATTATTGTAAAAAGTACAGTTTAAGATTTGTTTTGTATTCATTTTGAGAGAAAAGTGTCATTATCCGGTTTTGAGTTTTATTAAGAGATATCTTCCCAAACATGTCAAATATTGCAATATATCGTTTCTCGATTATATCAACAAATCAATCCCGGATGTTACGTTTGTTTTTGCTTGTTCACTCCACTTTCGGGGGAACAGCTTCAATCCAGGGGGTATAAAATTTCTTCTTTTTCAAGGCCAAAGTTTAGCTTATATTTATTTTAAAGGTAAGCCTATATTTATTAAAAATTGAACATTAGATAAATTATTTCTATTTGTTTTAGAGTCGGTTGGTTCAGTTCTAATTAACTACGGTAGCTCGGATAAGCTAGTTGAGTATAACTTTCAGTTCTAGTTAATCTAATCATATGATTAAATATGAGTCCTTTCGTAGTTGTTATCTAATTAATGAAAATAATTTCAATCACAGAAATAAAAAGAAGTGCAGCCTCTATTGTTAAATCAAACTCCTTTATTACAAAACATTTCGGCGAATTTTATTGTGTCATCTTCAGGTGAATAAGAGTTTTTTTTTATTTTTAAATATATATTTGTATTGTTTTATACATAGGCTATTGTATATGACTGGCATATGGTCAGAGGAATTAAAACTCTATTTAAAAAAAAACTTATACAATTAATTTTTAAATTAAAAAAAAAAAAAAATATGTAGCTTTAATTAAATATTTTAATTTTTAATATTTTTAGTTTTTATTTTTAAAAATTTTCCCTTTATTAAATTGCTAACTTCACAAACCTTTCCTCATAGAGATAACTAATTTTATGTGAAAAACCCCCATTATTTTTTAACTCGAAAGTTAAGAGTGTTCTTGTTTACTTTATTGATGATTTGTTATCTCTCGGATAAGTTTGCTAGTTGACTAGAACTGAGGCAAACAGCCTTTTAATGTTATTATTAAAAAGGGGAAATCAATAGATAAATAAAAATAAATAAGTTTTTTTGGTGAATTCTTTCTTTATAAAAATATTTCGACCATTAAAAATAGCATTCTATGTGTTTATATAATTGCCTTTTTATTATAAATAATATCGCAAATGGAATTTTTTGTTTGAAAGTAAAAAATACTATTTCCATAAGAGCAAACATAGACATAAATAATATCTAAATTTTTTAAATTTTTTTTTAAAGAACAATCAAAATATGTAATTAATATTTTTTTATTATACTTATATAACTTGGAATAACAAATAATTTTAAATATTTGTTCCCTCTTGTTTTATTATTTTTTAAATACAGCGTGGCCCAAAAGTCCCTAGACCATTTTAAAATCAAATAACTTTTTTATTTCCTCTCAATTCACATTTATTTATTTTTACAGAAAACACACTTCTTGGAAATAAATTTTGTTTAATTTTGAAAATAACATCCTTTAAATAAGCATCATTTTGCTCTTCACATTGAGATATCGTGAAATGCTAGAGAATTTCGTGCGTTCTGAAGTCGAGGAGAATCCAGAGATATGGTGGCAGCAAGATGGTGCTACTGCTCTTGTAGGTCACTCGACAAACTCTTGAGAAAATTTTTGAAGAAGAAGGATAATTTCGCGAAATTCTGAGTCACGCTCACCTGGCTTAACTGCTCAAGACTTCTTTCTATGGGGGTATTTAAAACATAAAATCTACCACAACAATCCAGAACTATTCAGCAATTAAAGAGCAACATTCGTGAAGAAATTAAAAACATAAACCAAGAAACAGATGATGGTTCACTCCTTAGAAAGAGCGCGTCAGAGTGAAAAGCAAAATGGTGGTTATTTTCAAAATTAAATAAAATTTATTTCCAAGATGTGTGTTTTCTGTTTATAAAAGAATAAATTTGAATTGAGAAGAAATAAAAAAGTTATTTCATTTTAAAATTGACCAGTGACTTTTGGGCCATCCTGTATATGTAGGTTTGAATTTTATAACTTTGTAAAAAAATGGCTGGATGCAGACGATGGAAGAGAGCCGGGAGAAGGAAAAGTGCAATTTTAAGAAACCACCTAACCAATAACCACTTATTTTATAAAAACATAAATAACCTAGCGTCAATTGTCAAGGAAAAGATAACTCGAGTCTTGGCGTTTTATTTATTTATTGGTAATTCGAGTAACATATAGGGATTTGATTTAGAAAAAAAAAAAGATAGGTAGAAAGAAAGAAGGAGCGTCGATCTGTTTATTATTTATTGGATTGTTCTGATTTCTAAAGAACTCTCTCATATAGCTAGCTAATATTTTTTTGAAACTTTTCTCGCTTTTGATATAGAAAAATAATCCATTATCTCCGATTCATTGGCCGATTTTTATTGTTATATATCTTCTTTATCCATAAATGATCTCTCAATTTCATTCGGGAAAAAGAAAGAAAATAATTCATCTACCAATTCAATGGATCAAAAATTTAATTTTTTTGTTTTATCTCGCGTTAAATGACCTACAAAATTCAGAAGAAAGTCGTGTAACCGGCCAAGGAGTCGTTCGGTTAATCAAAAGCAAAAGTAAAAATAAAAACTAAGAGAAATATAAATAAATGGGGAATGACTTCCCCGAGACTTTCTCGTATATTCTTTTGGAATTACGCCTGGGTGTGTGTGTGTGTAACACGATTGCTTAAAAACCAAAACAGCTAGATGGATGAAATTTGGTATATGCTCCTTACACTAAAATTGTAGATTTCTATCAACTTTTGGAGAAAATATGTCACTTGGAAGTAGTACTTTACCTAATAAGTTTTTTCAAAAATTTAAAAATTTTTTTTTTTTGTTATATTATGATAAAATACTCAATTTTAAAAAGTTTTTATTCTTTGACATTTTTCCAGAAACTGAATAGTTTTTGAAATAATCTCAGAAGAAAAAGACATTTTTCGTTAATTTTGGAAAGAAAAATCAAAATAAAATCATACAGGTGTCATTAAAAAAAAAAAAAAAAAAAAAAAAAAAAACATGTAAATATGAACAAATGAATTTTTTCTTACTACAAACCAACTCCATCTGACTATACTAAGTTAACTTGAAGAGAAATCTTTAAACATTATTTCCTGTGACTGTTTCTACATAATATTTCAATTGATTGATAGTCGATTCAATTGAAATAAAAAGTAAGGGGTTGATTACCCCATTATTGATTTATTTAATAAATATTTACTTACAAATATTAAATATCTTATCTCCACCCCTGGGGAGGCCGAGGGGCTAGAGGTGTTGACAAATATCAATATTGAAAGTCTTAAAACCAAGAGGCGAGGGTTCGGATCCCAGGCAGTGCAATCAAGATTTATTTAAATCTGTGCCTGGAATAAATTTTATTTAAATAATGAGTCTATATGGCCTAAGAAGCCGAAAAGACTAAAAAAAAAAATACCTTATTTAATTTTTAATCGAAATAAGAGATTTTTCCAAGGCGTGTATTTTAAACGTAATTAAAATAAAATTAAAAATAAAAACCTTTTAATTTTCATTTATATGAAAGGAAAATGACTCACTATAATTATCAAAAAAAAAGGGCACGAGTGTATTTGAAGGGGCGGCTTTTAAAATAAAAACTTTTTTTGTTATCCCTTTGATGATAGCAAAAAATAATATCCAATGTTTATATATATATTTTGTTTTAATTTAATTGACAAGTACATAAATGTAGATATTCTGAGATGTGTATTTATAGATATTTTTTATTTGTATTATAATGCGAAATTTGTATAAAGGAAGAAATATTGTTGAATTTAATTATGTTTTCATTAATTAATGAATTACGTATTTTAAAAATTCAATTTCTAACTAAAATCGCTTTTATCCGAATATATTAAAGTTAATTGGACGTTTGAGTTGCAACGAGCAAATAGAAAAAAAAAATAACAAATTTGTCCAACCCACGGTTGGATAAATTAAATTTGAGCAAAATCAAAAATAATATTAACACCAATTAAATTCAAAATATTGATTTCGACGGTTAGTGGAGAGAGGAATAAAAGGGCTTGAACATTCCCTCCATAAATTTTAATATATACGACGTTCTGATCAAATCTTGAATTTAAATTTTCATTTAGAATTCCAATAGAAATAGATATTAAGATATAAATAGGGAAATAATTTAAAATGAAATGAAATTGTCAAAATAAATTTCTCTTATCGATAAGGTCAGAATTTAAATATTATCATTTTTTTATAGGGATGATATTATAAAAATCTGGTGTGACTGGTCGCACAGCACACAACTTTCTCTTACCTTCGGTAATCGAAAGTTGTGAACTGTGCTTGTCACCCAGAATTTTTGTGTTGAGATATATTTAGTTACCGACAGTAGGGTACATTTGAATTCAAGATGTAAAATTTATAAGTTTGGGAAAATATTTATTTGTTACCATGGCAACCATTTCTCCTATCTTTTCTATGGAGTACAAGAGTAAAGTGGTCTTCAGAAGATTTCAATGACAAAATGAGAATATACATTTTAAAGAGAATCTAAAAAATAATTGATTTTTTGAATTTAAAAAAATCGTTGGAGCAAATTTGAGAAAATCGAAAAAAACTGAAAAAGTGCATCAGTAAAGTACTAGTACTCTTTGGTCTATTTTGTTCAAAAGCTTCGTGTCATGTTCCAGGGCGGTGCCTAACTTAAATATAAAATTTCAACTTCCTAGTTCTTTTCGTTCTTGAGATATTTTGTTCACAGACACACACACAGACAGACAGACAGACCATGTCGCGAAAACCACTTTTTTGGATTCAGGGGACCTCAAAACATGAAGATCCATCAAAATCTCGACATCCAATTTTTGACATGAATCCAATACTACTCTCTATACAGGGTGTCCGGTAAAGAATTGGTAACCTTGAAATGTCTTATAGTATAACTTATGGCCGTTCAGAAAAAAAATTGAAACAAAATATATCATAAGTAGTACCTAAGATATGATTTATTTAAAAGAAAGGTCTAATTTTTTTACCTTGTTTTACTTTTATGAACACTACGATCAGAAATGAATGGATTCCATCGGTTTGTTGTTTATTTTATTATTATACACGAACTATGCTAATAGATAAACAGTGAATAATATGATAAAGAATTATATATATCATGTGTTGGTCCATGAGGTAATTATGAAAAACATATAACCAAGTATTTATTAATTTAAATAAGCGAAAAATGTAGGTACCGCCGGGATTTGCACCACGGATCTTGTCGATTTACGCTCAACACGCCCTACTGTTGGACCACAGTACGCACTCGCTTATTTAAATTATGATAGATCGCTGATTTCAGTCTACTAGAGAAACGCCGCTCTAATCAAGCGTTCAGATTTCTCCGCTGCTGAGGCGCGATCTAGATGGACGTTTTGAGAAATTAACTCAATTATGCAATTAATAAATAAAGAATTATATATATCATGTGTTGGTCCATGAGGTAATTATGAAAAACATATAACCAAGTATTTATTAATTTAAATAAGCGAAAATGTAGGTACCGCCGGGATTTGCACCACGGATCTTGTCGATTTACGCTCAACACGCCCTACTGTTGGACCACAGTACGCACTCGCTTATTTAAATTATGATAGATCGCTGATTTCAGTCTACTAGAGAAACGCCGCTCTAATCAAGCGTTCAGATTTCTCCGCTGCTGAGGCGCGATCTAGATGGACGTTTTGAGAAATTAATAGCAAATCCCGGCGGTACCTACATTTTTCGCTTATTTAAATTAATAAATACTTGGTTATATGTTTTTCATAATTACCTCATGGACCAACACATGATATATATAATTCTTTATCATATTATTCACTGTTTATCTATTAGCATAGTTCGTGTATAATAATAAAATAACAACAAACCGATGGAATCCATTCATTTCTGATCGTAGTGTTCATAAAAGTAAAACAAGGTAAAAAAATTAGACCTTTCTTTTAAAAAATCATATCTTAGGTACTACTTATGATATATTTTGTTTCAATTTTTTTTTCTGAACGGCCATAAGTTATACTATAAGACATTTCAAGGTTATCCATTCTTTACCGGACACCCTGTATATATATTACATATATACATAGGTAAGAAAGTAAAAATATCATTGAAATTTTAGAAAGTTGACTTGCCAAAGGAAAGAAGTAAACTTTGGTAAAAATTTTGTAAATATAATGGCGGACAAATGCAGTAACGCGTGCGTTTTAAAAAACCGTTAATAGCCGATTAGAAGCTGGTTACTCAAAGCGGCAAGAGATGGCGTTAGTTCTCCCCATAGGGAAACAAGCCTTTTATTTCATTTCATTTGAAAGCTAATAATACCCCAAGACGCGCACCTTAATAATAAAATAACTAACTAAATATAGCTTTGTTTTAAATAGTTAGCGGCTCTCGGGTCTTGGTGTAGGGATTAGCGTGCTGGCCTTCTGTACCAAGGGTCGCGGATTGGCATCCCTTCTCATGTGACAATTTATTTCAATTTAGACGGTCTAAATGGCCTTCGATGCCGAAAAAGACCTTAATGAAATAAAAAAAATTAAAAAAAATAGTTGGTGGGTTCCAAATAGCTGCCTATAGTCGATAAAGAATCAAGATAAAAGAAATTTGCAAGAAGATTTTGTGTTTGATTGGGAATAACGCGCCCTCTCGACTCGAACCAGGTAGTCCGTCCGCCGCGAAAGCGTGGAGAACCTGGTTCGACTCCAGGGGGCGCAATTTTTGTCCAATCAAACACGAACTTATCTCGCAAATTTGTTATCTTAAACGATAGGCCTACTGGCTTATTTACAGTCTATTTGAGCGTTGTTTGTCTTCTTCAGGTGGGCCTGAGCCAGCTGAGGGGGATCCAGGGAGGGCGAAGCCTCCCTGTAAAGACGCAAGCCCGTTTCCCATATTTAAGAAAAGACGAGAGTCCGCGCGGGCCCGAGCCAGATGGCGGGAGAGTCCAGGGGGCGAAGACCGCCGAAAATATTATTAATAAGAGTCTCGTTAAAGTCTTATATGGCCTGTGTTGCCGAAAAGACTGTGTGAATGGGAAAAAAGTGTAAGTGTTAAAAAAAAAAACTAATTAACTAGACTGCTAAACACGTGTGTCAGGGGTGTGAGGGATTTTATTGAGTGTTTCCTCCTTTCAGAGTGAAGCAATCCCTGATAGTGGGATAAATTTTCGCCATAAAATTCTTTCAACTCGAGTTTCCCAACTAAACTTCTCAACTCCATTTATTTTAGTCTCGCTTTTGAATTAGCTTGTGATGGATAAATATCACATTAACATTTGAAACTAATTAATTTCACGAATTAAATTTCACCTAGTTTAGACTATAGGCCTATTGTATTTTTTTTTCACCAACCTCAAACAAATATTCTCCTATAAAGAAAACTTTTTACAAATCAATGATTTGGAATGAAATATTTTTAGCATTTTTATTATTTAATTTTAATTATTTCAGTCTCTATTCAAATATTATATGTTAAATATAACAGAACAAGCGTTTCATTTATAAAAGAGAACTGTCAGAAAGACTCAAAGAGCAAAAGAAGATGAGAATAGTTGGTAGAAATATCATTTATTATCTACTATTATATAACTGGGGTATGGTAGATTTAGCGTTTTAAAAATTACAAATTGTTTGCTAGACATGTTGAAATTTTAATCCATCCATATTTTTATTATTATAATAGAAAGAAGTGAATAATTGCAATAAGGATTTTAATTTTTTCTTTTTTTACTTTCTCTTACCTCTATATATATGTTAATATATATAGAGAGAGAAAGTATTGGTTTCATGTCAAAAATTCGATGTCGAGATTTTGATGGATCTTCACGTTTTGAGTCCCCTGAGCCCAAAAAGTGGTTTTCGCGACATGGTCTGTCTGTCTGTCGGTTGTCTGTGTGTCTGTCTGTGAACAAAATATCTCAAGAACGAAAAGAGTTACGAAGTTGAAATTTTATATTTAAGTTAGGCACCCCCCTGGGACGTGACACGAAGCTTTTCAACAAAATTGGCCAAAAAGTACTAGCACTTTACTGATGCAATTTTTCAGTTTTTTCGATTTTCTCAAAATTTGCTACAACGATTTTTTTTAAAATTCAAAAATCAATTATTTTTTAGATTCCTTATAAAATGTATATTTTCATTTTGTCATTGAAATCTTCTGAAGACCACTTTACTCTTGTGCTTCATAGGAAAGATAGGAGAAATGGTTGCCATGGTAACAAAATATAAATATTTTCCCATACTTATAAATTTTACATCTTAAAATCCAATGTACCCTACTGTCGGAAACTAAATACATGTCGACACAAAAAATCTGGTGTGACAAGCACAGAACACAACTTTCGATTACCGAAGGTAAGAGAAAGTTGTGTGCTTTGCGCCAGTCACACCAGATTTTTTTATATGTATGCAAATAGAGTGAATCAATTATAAAGAGAAAATGAGAAATATATCTACAGGTTACAATGAAAGAAAAAGATCTAAATAAATGAAAATTTAATTAATTCATGACGTCCTTTCTCCCATTGTCTTCTTCTATTTATATTTAATAATTAAATATCATTTATAATTAATTTAAAAAAAATACGTGGATGGCCACTTGCTATACTCGAATGAAAAATGAGATTTTGACGGAGGTAAAAAAAAAAAAACAAGTGATAAATCTGAATAATGACAGAAACACAGGCACAATAAATGCAAAACTAAAACGTCTCTTCTACAGTGGGAAAATGCGCTAAGATAAATTTCTTTTCTAAATGAAGGGAGTTTCTTAGTTTCGAATCTATATATTCATCAAAAAAGATTTGTCCACCCCTTTCTGTCTTTTATTTTATAAATATATAGACACGCTTTATAGAACTGAAAACTACAGTCTGCGCCACAAGTGCCTGATGTCCTCGAGAGTGGAGCCTTGAACTTACGTAACCAAAATAGGGGGTTATGGAGGCAAAGCTGTTTTTGGCGATAAGATGGCTTTAGGGGTCTTAAAATGTTAGCCAAAAATCCCAACTATTACGAAAATTTGCCAACAGATGGCAGGATGGTAGGGCATTATTGAATCTCAAGTATTTTTTTGATTTTCGATGATCTTTTAATAATGATTAGTTAAATATTATTATGTATTATATCATTTATAACAGCATAAAAATATGGGCTTATAAGTGATCTGATAATGCCGGGTGTTAGACTAGCCTGCCATCTTTTGCACGAGTGCTGAACTATTTGACTGTTAATTTTTAAATAAATACGAAATTTATTTTTTACTTCGACCCCCACTTTATTTAATTATTATAGATTAGATATGAATGATATTTACATTTTTAGATTAAAAAAAAAAAATTAAAATTTTCATAATAGAACTTTTTTGAATTTTCTATAAATATAAAAAAAAATATTTTTTATTTAATCGTAATTAAAAAAAAAGCATTCTATTATGTAAAATGCTCACGAATTTAAAACAAAAAAAAACGCATAAAAAATACTTTAAAATGATTCAGTAGTTTCGGTCTAAAGATTTAGCCCCTTAAAAGTAACTTTTTTCCTTCAATAGCAATAAAAAAAAAGATTTATTTCTTTTAAAAATATTGGTTTGGTTGCCTAAGCTCAAGGCTCTACATCATGAACTTGTGGATTCGACTGTACCGTAGAGTCATGATAAAATAAACATCACTTTGTAGCTTGATAAAAATAAAAATAATTTATTTTTTTTGTCTATTAATTCCTCTTTTAAAGACTTTCTTAATAAAATCTACGTGTTTGTTGATCTCGTAAAGGGAGGAGATTAGAGCGAGCAAATGGACCAATCAAGGGCCCAGTCACCTTTACCAGGCATTTGTCTTCCTTGTTTTAATAAAAGGGCCCACGAGCAACATAAACCCTCCTTTCATACGTAATGCAACCACCTAATACATACCGCTTAACATAAAAAAAATGTTTCTATTCACGATAAATAAAGTTGGTTTTGCAATTTTCGCTTTTTTTTTATTTTTTGCTGCTGTTTATTATTATTATTATTATTATTATAAATAACGAAAATGAAAAAAGATACATTCATGTGATTTATTTTTCAAACATTTGTTAATAAATTCAAAATTAAACCAGAAGGAAATAAATTTAAATAATTTATAGAATAATCCTATTTTTTAATTATTATAATAACATGGAAAATTCAGAATGTTCAAATGAATAAGGAGCTAAAAGATGTACCAGGAATCAGAAATTCGCATCCCGTCTAATGCAGAAAATCAATTGAAATAAATAAGGACGAAGTCTACTAAATGGCCTCCGATGCCGTAAGTCTTTAAGTGAAAAAAAAAACTTTGCTAACAAATGGCGTTAAGATTGTGTTCCGTCTCATGCGACAAAAATGTATGTTACTAATGTTAGAGAAATGCACGATCTACTTGCATATAAAGAGGACGTATATATGTCGAGGGTTCGGTGGCCTGGTGCAATGAATAGCCAGAAAGGTTGGAGATCCTGGGTTCGATTCCAGGAGGGCATAGGAAGCTTGGCTCATCAAAAAAACATACAACCAGGTTAAAGGCCACTTTTAAATTTATCTGGAGACAAATAATCATAAGTAAAAGCTTTAAGGCGGGGCAGGAGCGAAGGTGTTCGCATGTTTTTCCCGCTAAGATGGCGTTGTGTGTCATAAAAAATATGCCCAAAATCTCAAGTAATTCAAAAATTTGCCATGAGATGTCAGAATGGTAGCTAATAATATTTAATGCATTTGGTTGATTTTCATTGATCTTTTGACAATAAATACTTTATAAATGTTATTATATATTATGTATCTTTTATAAAAGCATAAAAATATATAAATATAGGCCAGATATAGGCTAAAAGGAGATCGGCTGTTAGACTAGCCTGCCATCTATTGCAAGAATGCTGAACTCATTTTTTTTTTTTTTTTTTAAACATTCACACTTTTTCTCATTCACACTCACACTCCACACACATTCAACAGTCTTTTCGCAACTTAGGCATATAAGACTTTGACGATAACCGTTGTAGAGAAAATATCTATTGTGAGTTGAGGCATTTCTATCTGAACTCATTTGACAGATGACTTTTAAATAAATCATCTAAGCTTATTTTAAAAATTTCTTAATTAATATTTGTTAATTATAACAATAAATTCATTTTTCAATTTAAAAATATTAAAGATTATTGGGACAGATTGTTTTTTTGTATTTACTTGATAACAAAAAAATTAATTACGATAATTTTTTAATAAGTCATTAAAAAAATTATAGCTCGATGTCCCAATAATCTCTCATGAATTTAATTCATTTAAAAAAAAAACGCATTGAAAAGTTCCTTATAATAGTCTAGATTTTTTTAAAGTACGTTTAGACGTCGCTCCTGAACCCCCTTAACATTGAAGATTGGGAAAGCCTGATGAAGATAGTTGAACGATAAATGATAACGCTTTTATTGAAGGTTTATTTTCAGGCCAAATTTATCGACGTTTCGAGAGTCTAAACGTCTTCCTTCATCAAGCCTAATGTGGTTATTAATAAATTTACACTCTCCCTAGTTTCGTCATGTCAGAATGAAATCGACAGTTTACAATCATACTTCCATAAACTTTTCGGACTCAAGTAAAAACAAAAAAATTATAGATAAATCCTCACAGACGAATTTTGTGATTCAAAAGGTTCCGGGTTAAATAGGAAAGAGAGCAAACAATATGTATACTAAGTAGGTAGAGCCTTGTTTGAAAAGGATGGAATTCTTTCAATCAATGCTCAAATAGACTGTTCATTAGCCAGTCAATATAACGTTTGCAAGTTTGCGAGATATGTATGTGCTTAAGATTGGGCAAAATTGCATCCCCTGGAGTCGAACTAGGACCTCCAAGCGGGTGGACTACCCTTATCCTAGGGCGCCAGCCCAATAAGCACAACATCTCGCATCCGCCTATTATACTAATGAAATTAAAATTTCATTGCCTAGAGAAAGATCTTAAAAACGCTGCACGCCATCTAACTATACTGTCAATTTTTGTGCCCGAGGAGGGGATCTTTAACGTTAATCTTTTTTGGAATATTTTAATCTTCTTATGGAATTGCCAATACACTTATGAATTGCAATTTAAAGGATATAACGAAATTGTTTTAGAACAAAAACAACAACAAACTTCTCTCTCTATGCTTCTACTCTTTAAAGAACGAATGAATAATGATAAAATCTTAATTAAATTCATTATTTCATTTTAAAAATAACATTTGCTTGCCTTGCTTTGAATCGTAATTACATTAAAAAAAATAAAATAAAATAATAAATTTTACACTAATCCTAACATTCTTGCTTTTTGAATGTAATCATCCGACGTTATGACGAGATTGTCTAGAACAGGGGTAGCCAAACTTTTTTTTTTTTTTAAAGGCTTAAAGAGGGAAAGGGGTCGTCCACATATTACGTAACTCATTTTTTGACGATTTTCTAGTCCTCCCTCCCCCTGTCACAGTTAGTCACATACAAACAAACGCCCTACAAATATTAGAACCCTCCCCCCATCCCCGAATAAAATGTCTTATAGGTCGCCAATTTTTAAGACATTTTCCCAATGAGCAAGAGGTCTGAAACTTCGTATTCTGAGAGATTTCAAATGACAACACCATATATCAAAATTAAATCAAAATAGACCAAACTAATGTGGATTTTATATGAAGCCCTACGCGAATTAGCCTTTTTACTTTCTCTTACCTCTATATATGTTAATATATAGAGAGAAAAAGTATTGGATTCATGGCAAAAATTCGATGTCGAGATTTTGACGGATATACACGTTTTGAGGTCTCCTGAATGCAAAAAAGTGGTTTTCGCAACATGGTGTGTGTTTGTCTGTGAACAAAATATCTCAAGAACTGAAAAGAGCTAGGAAGTTGAAATTTTATATTTAAGTTAGGTACCCCCATGGGACGAAAATGAACTTTTATATAAATTTTATTTTAAACCCAATGAAAAAATTGTAACATAGTGAGTTCAAAAGTTTAAGATATAAAAAATCGCTTCAAATGTATTTTTACTAAAATTTCCATTTAATTTAATTTTATAATTATCTTACCTATTAAAATTAAAAGTTATATAATATTTCAAAAATTAAATTATCTTTGAGAAATTGAAGATTTATATAAAATGAAATTCCACCTTGCAAATATTTTCTAAACTTGAGGAAATTTTATTCAATTTAGAAATGGATCATGCAGGGATTATTTTTTTTTTCTCTTGGAGTTTACTAACTTCCAATGGAGGTGAAGTTATTCTATTATTAAAGGATAAAAATCCTTTTAATCCCTACCTCCTTTAAGAATAAAAGGACGAATTTAGAAAGTTTGGAAAATTAAGCAAGATGAATTGGTACAAATAATTTTAATATCAATGAGTAGAAATAAAAGAAAGCTTTAGGACGCCAAAGGACGAAAATTTTTTAAGCAATCAAATAATATAAGAAGCAGAAGAGTTGGAAATACTATTGACAATTTTTGTCAGAATAATCGATGATAATAATATAAATAGAGATAGAATACTTCAAGTTTCGCCTTGAGAGAGGCAGCCATCAAAACAACAGTCAAATATAACGAAATTTATAATTTTGGGATGCTAATTAATCCTACTTCAAAAAGTTTTCGAATCAAGTAATTGTACAGGTATAATATGCCTAAATTTGTCGATGAAAAGTAGAATTAATATTAAATTTATTTAAAATTACTAAGATGGAGTGTCTGGATTCTGGTTACAAATTAAAAAGGCTTTTAATTACATCTTATTAAATGAAAATTCCTAGGAAGGTAGTCCTCTAAAAAAATAAATAAACATTAGGTATGATCAATAATTTCGTAGAAAAAGATCAATGAAAATTTTAGTAGGATTTCTCTTTATCAGGAATAATTTATAATCGATATATCATCGCTTTAAGACTAAAGAAAGTGAAATTTATTAATTTTATAAAATTATCAATACTATAAGCCTATATAAAGCGCTGGCCACTGACTTCATGTCCCTGTGTGTATGTGTCTGTTCTCTCGCTGATTGGTCAGTGTTACAGGAAATGGAGAGAGAGAGAGGGAAATTTAAAACTTTAAAAGTTCACAATTGCTCGGCCACTTGTAATTAATAAAATGGGCATAAAAAAATTTATTTTGTCAACATAACTCAAGTTTATTTCGAGATATTTCGGAAACAGATAAAAAAAAAAGTTTAAATTTTTCATAGCAGATAGGCCTATCAGGAAAAGTTTTCATTAAATCATAATCTAATAAATAAATTAAATATATTCAACAATATAAAAAAATCTGGGGTGATTGATCGCATAGCACACAACTTTCTCTTACCTTCGGTAATCGAAAGTTGTGTTTTATATTTTGTTACCATGGCAACCATTTCTCCTATCTTTCCTATGAAGTACAAGAGTAGTGTGCTTCAAACAGTTTTGAGAGTAAAATGAGAATTTTTATATTTTTAAGAGCATCTAAGAAATATTTTAATTTTGAATATTAATCAAAATCGTTACAGAAAATTAAAAAAAAAAACTGAAAAAGTGCATCAGTAAAGAACTAGTACGCTATGGCCGGTTTTGTTCAAAAGCTACGTGTTACGTCCCAGTGAGGTACCTAACTTAAATATAAAATTTCATCCTAGGTCTTTTCGTTCTTGAGATATTTTGCTCACAGACAGACAGTCGCGAAAACCACTTTTTTGCATTCAGAGGACCTCAAAACGTATATATCCATCAAAATCTCGACATCGAATTTTTGACATGAAATCAATACTTTCTCTCTCTATAAATTAACATATATAGAGGTAAGAGAAAGTAAAAAGAGACCAACTCAAAAATGCTAATATTTAATTATTTTGAAAATGGGTTCTTTTTAAAACGTTCAAACGTCAATCAAGAAAATGTTAATCTCCGAGAGTAAAGCAAAATTAAATGAAATAAGTGTAGAGAGAGCTAGGGGAAATAATTAAAAAAAAAATCAAGAAAATTTGGTCCTTAATGTCTTATCCACACTCTAAAAAAATAAAATTACTTTGCTAGGAAATTAAGACTTTTTCTAGGAAACTCAGAAGAACAAACAGAGAATTCCACAGAGGATTAAATAAAAATAAAATGCACACCATATAATCGAATTTCTTCTAAAAAAATACAATAGTATATACAGTATTTAATACAAATTAAAAAATAGGAGACGTCTCTCCTCAACTTTGCCTAAAGATGAATGATCATCTCAAAAACAGTCCAGTTTTCGAAAAACGCAAATTAAAAAAAAATTAAAAAACTTATAAGAATAAAATAATGTAATTCGTCATATTATGACCAAAAATTAAAATTTTTGAAAAACTTATCAAGTTCCACCTCTGGGAATTTATTCCAAAAGTTGATACAGATAAATAAGAAGAGTCCTTAAAAAATATTATAATCCTCCTCTCCCCTGAAGCAAATCCTTAAATATCATGCCACAACCCCCCTGGACTAAATCCTGGTAGTTTCACTGCAAAAAGTAAAAAAGGAGATTCTACCAGTGGTTCCTTAAGGACGAAAAACCAATATTCTTTTTCATAAAAAGGCTCTAAAAAAATTCTTCGCAAAAATCGGACGAGGAATTATCTTTACCATCCTTTATTAGGATTCAGACAAATAATTATTAAAGAAAATAGAAAATTTTTCTTTATGAGATATCAGAAAAAAATTAGAATTAAACTGTCATTCACTATAAATGGATATTCAGAAATTTAAATATAAAAATTTAAAAAAATTCATCGAATCTTGGGTATTTATTGATTCCTTGACTGAAGATAGAATGTAATTTTGGAGTTTAAACTTTCACAGGTTATTAGGGCCTATTATTAAAAATTACAACGTTTCGGCCACTCATTCTGTGGCTGAAAGGTTGTAATTTTTACAAATAAACCACAGTTAAACACGAAAATCTAATTATTTTACTAATGATAGACATATAATAGCCTAATAATTGCTTATCCGAACAAATTTAATGTACCTACAAAACCTCGTTTTTAGGGATTCTAGAATTTGAATTTTGTACAAATATATTAGCTCCTAATGATAAAAAATTCATGCATATGTGTATTTCAATTTAAACGAAATTTTTTTTTCTTTCTCGTCTCGAGATTTAAAAATTAAACGACACTTTGATGAGAAATGATCTGATTAAAAAAAAAATTAACCAAGTAAAAAATTTCTTTTTCATTAATTTTAAAGTGACGAATTTTTTTATTTATGGGCTGGCGATATTTGGTAAGAAAGAATTTAAATAAAAATAAATGTTTGGGGACGATAGGGGTGAGAATTGCCTCAAGCAACTCCTAATACTCTGAATTTAGCACTTAATAAGATTAAGGAAGATCGTAAATTGAATTAATATTAGTAATCGTTTAAAGACCATATGACCTCTGATACCGAAAAGACTAAAAATAAAAAGAATAAGGAATATGTACGCTGAAATATAAATTTTTTAAAATTTCCTTAATTTTGAAAAATATAGGTATAACAAATAAAAAATTTTTTATTTAATTTGTAGGTTTGGGCAGAAATTTGAAATTCGACAAAATTTTAAGTAGAATATCTCAAAAACTATTCAAGATAACGACAAACTTGAAACAAATTTAGTAATAGGCTATCATAATTTTCTAAAAGAATATAAAATAAAAATTTTAAAATTGGAAACTTTTTTCCGATTCACAAACAGGTAGTTAGTACGAAGTCGTATAAAATTAGTAAAAATAAAATAATGGCAAAACTTAAAGAACACACTATTTATTAAAATCATCAGTGATAATAGAAATCATCACAAAAATTAAAAACGAAAAATTAACAGAAAAACATATTTTAAGACTTTAATAACACTTTAACGTCATTAAGGAATATAACGACCACAAGTTGAAAAAATTTTAGTTGTAGCTCTTATCAAGCTAATGTCTTGAAGATGAGAGCCAAAAAGTCACCGAAACGTTGGAATAAAAATGTTAAAAAAAAAACGAGTAGAGTTTAATAAAACAAAAAAAAAATATATAATCACTCTTGAGGAATAGTTAAAAAAATGTTTGTATTAAAAAAATCCTAGTCAACGATCCTAGTCAAGGTCAAGAGAAAAAAAAAAATTAAAATGATGGACTCACGTGTAGTAAGTAATGGTGGTGTCGGCTGCGGTGGTGGTAGTGCTTGCTCGATGTGCTCGTGGTTTGGTGTCCGTATTAGTTGTGTCCGCTTTGTCCGCTTGTCTCGGTGGCCGGCGCCGCGGGCGCCACGCGCGCTTCTTATATCGGGGCGCCCCACCCGCGACGCGCCAATCACTAGGCGCTATGGGGGCGGCGCCACCCCCGCAAGTATCACACGCACCCTCCCCCCTCCTCCCGCAGGTGGGCACTCCACCACCAACAAGGAAATGTCCATATCTGGAAAAAAAAGTCAAAAAGAAAATGTCTATTATTTTATACTCAATAAAAAATTTATTAAATAGAACAAATATTTTCGTATTTCATAAAACGCCGTCAAGAAAAAAATTTTTTTAAACAAAATTTCAAAGAATTAAGACACCTGGGAAAAAAATTTATATAAGTATCCAAATGATTGAAACAAATTAAACTATTAGCAAGATCTTTCTATTACTATTATTGGTCTAATAGTATGGAAAAGTAAAAATAAGTTAACAAATTAGAAAGAGAGAGAAATAAACCGAAACAAACACTGCAAGATATGCAACAATTTAATGGTACAAAATCAAGAATGTTCAAGTTCAAGGCCTGCCATGATAATTGAGCAGTAAGAACAATTAAATTATATATTATTCTCACTAAATGACAGCTAAATCGTGAAGTCCTTGAATAAAGAGGAATATTTATTTCATTGAGCAGACTTCTAGTCAAGGGCGGATCCAGAGGAATTGGTGTGTTGGTTGCACAATATACAAATTTCTCTTACTTTCGGTAATTGAAAGTTGCATACTGTACCTTTTTATATATACAAATCACATTTTTAAGTACTAATTTTTAAAATTTTATATTAAAAATAACATTTAATTTCCAAGAAAAATTTGCTCAGGGGCCGACATCTTGTGGGTACGTGGATGGCGACCACGAGCTACCCGTCCTATTCTTTACATGTCAGTTCCTTCCTTCTATATTTTAACAGGCGTCAGACCGTTCGACGGGCCGGCCTGTTCCATTTCTTCCGATCGCAAAAAAAAAAAACCATTCCACCGACTCCTTTACCTCCTTTATTTCCAAGAAAAATATTTTTCTCAAATCTAGGGGAGAGGGGAATTACCCCCTTTAGCCCCCCCTTGTATCCGCCCTTCTAGTATGGATCTCAATCTTTTTTTAGAATATTTTTCAAATGTCAAAAATATACGAAATAAATTTTGATGAAGAAATGAATTTTGTTCAACGCCTGAAAAATTAACTCAAGGGGCACTCAAACTTGTAAAAGTGTCGTTCAAAATTTTGAGCTAGATTTTTATGCAAAATTTTGAATGGTCGTGGACCCCTCACACCACACAAAAATCTTGTACAAGAGACATCGAATGAGATTCGAACACTAAAAAAAAGGTCAAATGATTTTCCCATCAGGAAGAAAATGGAGTGATTTGAGTTTCGAGGGGAAAATTTACTAAAAAAAAAAGTTAAAATGATATGAATACAAATCTCCTAGTTCCGGCCCTGGGTTGAGCCCAAAAATTCCACCCCACCCCCCTCTGGCTACGGCCCAGCTACACCTCGATACAATCAAGTAGGAAAGACTGTTCGTCTCCCTTCCCTGGTTTATTTTTTTTCATAGGTAGGCCGACTAGTATATATTTTTATTTTCTCATTTGGCTGCTGCGGCCTTTTAGGGTTTTATTGTTTACAGGAGACTTTGCAGCCAAGGAATTAAATAAACAACTTTTATTTAATTAATTAACCGTCGAAGTTTCGGTCGCAAATCACGACCTTCCTCAGGAGCAATTAAATAAAAGTTGTTTATTTAATTCCTTGGCTGCAGTCTCCTATACCCAATTCAAAGTCTACAGCTATTTCTCATCACTAGTTTATTGTTTACATATATTTTTTATTTAAGACATACCGATGGCTACCGGGGGACGTTCAACACGCTGATTCTTTATGATTTCCCATCCAAGATTTCACCGCGCTTTTTCCTTTTTTCTTTAAAATTAAATAACAGTGGGCGGTTATAAAATTTTACTACCAACAGTGGTACAAAAGTGGACGGTCGGTAAAAAAAAAATTGACGACGCCTGCTCTAGTATAAATGTAACTAAAGTGAAAATTCTAGTTTAAGGGATGCTATTTTTGCCCAACAGATAGCTAGCTATATTATAAAACATGTATAGGCCTATCCTATGATATATTGATTTGACAATCTCATGTTGCCTTATTTGAAAAGCACCAGCCATTTCAAATAAATCCATTAAATCACTCGATTTCAAATCTCAATCGTTTTTCTCTGAATTGGAAAATTAATTTTATAATGGTAATGTCAAAAGAGAAACCTTAAAATTAAAAAAAAAAAAATTATAAATAAATTATATTGAAAATCCATATATAGTTAGAGCTATTATAATATTTTATTGAATAGATTGGAGGCCGTATAAAGACATTTGAATTTCCCCCAAAAAATGTACTAAATAAATTAATTATTATAATAATATATTTTTTTATTTGAATAATTTTCTCCACATACGTTCTAGATACATTTATTAAGTTACACTGTAAAAAAAAATATGAATTTTCAATCATTTTCCATATACTTTCGTGGTTTAATATTAATATACCCAGGATATGAATTAAAATTAATATAAAAGTTTATGAACAAATTACCAACTTTTAAACTGATCTTTTTCTTTGTGTGCCGCCAAATTTTGAAATCGTTAAAAGTGCACCGCGACAAGTTGAGAATCCCTGGTCTAAACGTTCTCAAATAACTCGACTACCTCAAGGAATTTTTATTAATATTATTTTATAATTAATTTAAGGAAACTTGAAATTATTCTTTTAAAATTTATTTCACAAATCTAAATTTATTAAATTCTGGTTTGAAATTCGCGCTCTAAACTATTTAAATATTTATGAAGTCATACTAATTAAATAATTTTTATAAAGTAATTCAACTAAATAGCTATAAAAATTCAAATTCAAATTAACAATTTCACCAAAATAATTAATTTTAAAATATACAAGAAATTGGTTAGGTTGGCACCAAATTGAACTTTCTCATATATATTCATAAACAGTTTATGAAACAGAATTCCTATACTTGTATAGGAAGTTTTTTGGAAGTTATTTTAACAGTGTAGTAAGAAGGGAAAAAGGTGAGAATAGTTTAAGGTGGCTAATCCCAGAAACACACTTGGGCCTTTAAAGCCCTTTGTTATCCGACAGACCATACCTGGGAGTGAGATTATCTCCCAGTTATCGGACTTTTGCCAATGGGCAAATTCATTTTCTGGAATTTTTAGCTGTTTTTTGGAAATATCTCGAAAACTATGCGGTTTTCCGCAAAAATTCATCTATACAAAAATAATTGAAATTAAATTACAAACAAAAATGGTCTAGTACATAATCACGCTAAAGTGAACGGTTCGGGATATATGGAGGAGTAAAATTTGTAATTAATATGAAAGGAGACACTGATATAGAGAAATATTTATATCTTGTTACCATGACAACCATTGTTAGAATTACATTACCTCTCTATATCTCCCGAACCGTTCACTTTAGCGTGATTATGTACAAGACCATTTTTGTTTGTAATTTAATTTCAATTATTTTTATATAGATTAATTTTTGCGGAAAACCGCATAGTTTTCGAGATATTTGCGAAAAACCATTTTCCCGCAACCTTCGCTAAACGCCCCGGTACTGGAAGTGCTGACTCTAGAGTATCTTTCCATCACTAAAATGCAACCTATTCTGAAAATATTAGCCCTCAGAAAACTCTTGCTTATTTTTGTCGCCAGCTCTTGGACTATTACATCGAATGAAAAAAGCCGGAGATTCCAAACGAAAAAAATCGGAGTTAACTGAAAAAGGCGAAGAAATTTTCTATACAAAATTCATATCATTTTAACCTTTTTTTTTAGGAAATTTTATTGCTTCACTCAAATTTCGTTTATTATTCACCCCCCCCGCGCGTGTGCCGGAAAATTTTTTAAAATTGTGATTTTATTTAAAATTTTTAAAGCTTTATACTGTAGTAGATTTGTTTTTGTTTTATACTATTTGAACATATTAAATTATTTTAATTTTCTAAAAAAAAATTTTTTGCCCCCGCCTGATTCAAATTCGTTCCGGCACCCCTAGGACAGAGTGATGTTATGTCATAAATTAAACAAACAAGAATTTGAGATAATTGTATTGAATTATTTGTGGCAAGCTGGATTCGAACCAGAGTTCTGTTAAAACTCCAGATCCGCAGCGTAACCCGCTTTGCCACTTGATTCTAATTGTTACTAATTTTGTTAAGTACATTGTTGGTAAAGTTGACCACAAGGGCAATTCCAATCGAGTTGTTGAACCCACAAATATTTGCATTATCTATTATTAATATTTAAATAAAAATTCAATAAAGAATTTCGAAAATATTAAAGAGATAAGTTTATATTTTGCATATTGATATACTGTATATTTGATTCACTTTTCAATATTTAAATAAGATATTGAGAAAGTGGGGGAATAAAAAATAAAATGTATATTAAATTTTAATTATATTCAGAGAAGCCTTTACCGAAGACAGAATTTCGTCCAAACCCTACAAGCTTTAAACAATATTATTTCTAAATAGTTGCTTAAATTTGCTTCAAATTTGCATTTGATTGTAGGCTAATCTTCTTTTAAATTAAAACAATGAGTGCCGTCGGGCTTGGTGTAGTGGCTAGCGTGCTGCAGTGGCGTCATTTGGGGGGGGGGGGGGGGCGTCCCCCCCCCCCCCTCATTTTTTTTTAATTTATTTTTTATTTTATTTAATAATATAAAAAACATCTTTAATATAATACAAAATAAACAAAATTTAAAATTTAATTAAATTAAATAATTTTAGGTTAAATTGAGGACCCCATTTTTAATATAATTTTTAAAAAAAAAAATGTTCCCCCCCAAAAAAAAGGAAAAAATGACACCCCGGGCGTGGGGGGGGCTGGCCTTCTATACCAAGGGTGGCGGGTTCGGATCTCAGGCAACCCGAGGATTTTATTTTGGATATCAAATGGCTTGAATAAAAATGTTTGGACCCTCAATAAATAGGCCTATATAATAATAAATTACGATCCTCTATCATGCGACCGAAAAGGATAGAACAGCTGGCCCGCCGCACGTTCTGAAGGCCTATTGTAAAGAGGAAGGAAGGACAGACACAAGAACAGAAAGACTGTCTGTCCCAGCTCGGGTAGCTTGTGGTCGCCATCCACGTACCCACAAGATGTGGGCCCCTGTGCGAACAAAATAGTTTGTATAATTTCATAATTTCACCCTCACGCTAATAAAGAGCAGATAAATTAGAAATTCTTGGAAAATCTTTAGAGTGATAATTCATATTCATGAATATTTTCCAATATTTTAATACTTCGAAACCATCTTTTGCCTCCTTTAAATTATATGACGTAAGAACATAGATAGGCCTAATATTTGTGTTAATTTTAACAGTCATAAATTTCATAACACATATTATGACATAAAGTTAATTAGTCAATGTAGAGACGTGTAATAAATTTGTATTAATTAAATGTAATATTAAATTAAATATATATTTTTTTTTTAATTAATGGGAGAGTGTACAGCAAGCTCCACAAGAACCTGATCTGCTCGAGAGTGGAGCCTTAAAAGATATAGAAATAGAAAAAAATCTGGTGTGACTGATCGCGCAGCACAGAACTTTCTATTACCTTTGGTAATCGAAAGTTGTTTTCTGTGCTTGTCACACCAGATTTTTTGTGTAGACATTTCCACCGATATACAAGTATTAGAACTCAAGAGGTAAAATTTATAAACATAGGAAAATATTTATTTTCAAAAGGATTCGGACCAGTAGGTTCAATTAAAGTCAAAAAGTTTTTTTAAAACAAAAAAAAAAGGAAAATATTTATATTCTGTTACCATGGCAACCATTTCTTTTATCTTTCCTATTAAGTACAAGAATAAAGTGGTCTTCAGAAGATTTTAATGGAAAAATGAATATATACATTTTAAAGGGAATCTAAAAAATATTTGAATATTGAATTCTAATCAAAATCGTTGAGAATATCGAAAAAAAAAAACTGAAAAGTGCATAAGTAAAGTACTAGTACTTTTTGGCCGATTTTGTTCAAAAGCTTCGTGTCACGTCCCATGGGGGTGCCTAACTTTTTTTCCTTAACACTTTTTTTTCCCACTCACATTCACACATCCATACACACAGTTTTTTCGGCAACTTAGGCCATTTTAGGGTTGGTAGATTCGAAGGCTGAATCGATTTTCGATTTTCGATTTTTAAAATCGAAACCAAATAATCGATTTTTAAAAAAATCGATTTTTGCCTTAAAAAAATCGATTTTAATCGATTTTCGATTTTTTTACAAAAAATCTTTCACTATGCCCATAAGTTGATTTTAAGGTTCTGCATACGATTTTCAAGCAGTTTATAGAACAAGAAAAATAGAATGTTGCATTACTGATGCCCAAATCAATTTATTCAGTCTTTATAACTTCTTTAAAAACCAACACATTGTATATGGTATAACATATTTAGTGTTTATAACTTAAGTTTTAACATTATAACGTAAATTTTAACAAACCAAGAGGACTAAACATCAGCTTCTATATTTCTCAAAAAATCTGGTGGGACTCGTCGCACAGCACAACTTTCTCTTATCTTCAGTAAGCGAAAGTTGTGTTCTGTGCTTGTCACACCAGATTTTTGTGTGGACATATATTTAGGTTCCGACAGTAAGCTTAAGGTACAATTGAATTCAATATTTTTTTTTCTAAAACACCCTTTTTTTCTCATTCACACAGTCTTCTCGGCAACTTAGGCCATTTAAGACTTTTACGATATACGATATCCGTTATTGATAATACACACATATTAGGGGTCCAGGCATTCTTATTTAAGCCATTTGGTATCCAAATGGCTTAAATAAAATCATCGGTCTGCCTGGGGTCCGAATCCGCTACTTTTGGTATACGAGGTTAGCATGCTAACCCCTACACCAAAGCCCGAGGGCTGAATTCAAGATTAAAATTTATAATCATGGGGAAATATTTAAATTTTGTTACCATTGCAACAAATTCTCCTATCTTTCCTATGAAATACAAGAGTAAAGTGTACTTCAAAATGAGAATATACATTTTAAAGAGCTTCTAAAAAATAATTGATTTTTGAATTTTAATCAAAATCGTTGAGGATATTTTTAAGAAAATCAAAAAAACTGAAAAACTACCTCAGTAAAGTACTAGTACTTTTTGGCCAATTTTAATTAACCGCTTATTTTCTCGCTCCAGGGGGTGTCTAACTTAAATTCCAACCTCATAGCTCAAATCCTTCAAGCTTAAAATTGAACACAGACGGACAGATCATGTCGCTAAAATCACTTTCTTGGAAAATCGAAAATCGAAAATCGGCCGTCAAAAATCGATTTTTTCGATTTTTTTAAAACACTGAATCGATTTCGATTTTAATCGAAAATCGAAGCTCAAAATCGATTTTCGATTAAAATCGAAATCGATTCGACCAACCCTAGGCCATTTAAGACTTTAAACGATAAATATTTAAATATATAGCTATATTGGGGTCCAGGCATTCTGGATTTTGGATACCAAATGGCTTAAATAAAATCATCGGACTGCCTGGGATCCGAACCCTCGACCCTTGGTATACAAGGTAGGCGCGCTACCAACTACCAAGCCCGAGGGTCACTCTTGTACTTTTTTTTTATGAATCCTTTCGGCCAAAGGCCATCGGTTTACAAAAAACTTTTATAAAAAGAAACTTAACAATATAGTAAATGCCTAACAATATAAAAAATTACATAAATAAGTAAAATAACATGAAACTCTTGTACTTCATAGAAAATATAGGAGAAATGGTTGACATGGTAACAAAATATAAATAAATAGTTGGTAAATCTTTACTTTCTCTTACTTGCCCCCGGGCTTGGCGTAGTAGGTAGCAAGCATACCTTGTATACCAAGGGTCGGGGGTTCGGATCCCCAGCCAGTTCGATTTTATTTAACCCATTTGAATACCAAATAGCTTAAATAAGAATGCCTGGACACCAAATAAATAGATATTATAAATACTAGTACGCCCGGGGGCGGTCCGGTGGGGAAGACGTTAGCTTCTTCCCCCGGGGTCCGGGGTTTCTTCTCCCTCCCCAGGGAGAAAAATTTTATTTTTTTTTTTTTACAAACAATTTATTTAAAATAAGGGGGGGAGGTGTCAATGGCGGGCGAGCCGGAAAAAACCTTAAAAAAAAAAAAAAAAAAAAAAAAAAAATACTAGTATCGTTTAAAGTGGCCTAAAGTTGCCGAAAAGACTGTGCCTCCGCCCCCTTATACCGCCCCTGTTCATAAGTAAGAGAAAGTAAAAAGTGCTTGGCAAGAAAAAAATGTTGGGCTTTACGATTTCATAATAAGGAAACAACTTTTTTAAAATTCCTAAAAAAAGATACAGTAATCGAATAGTTGAAATAGATTTGGAATGTTTATAATGTGGTGACAAAATAAAAAAAGAATACAATTCATTCAGTTATTTGCTCTTTTTCTCTCTCTCATCTGCATTCCACAAGTTCGCCCTCTTAAACATTTCTACTTTATTATTATCATTTTCCCCCATATATGAATCAAGGGCCCCATTTGCTATATTAAAATTTATACTTGGCTTGCTTTGCGACACTTTGGAATTTTTACACGGAAAAATCATCTATATCCAAGCATAAAAAAGTATTACCTTTATCTCAGAGTATATAAAACTAGACATATTTGTCAACACATATCTGCAAGTCTTTATAATAGGAGAATACACTTTTTAAGGTATTCAGAAAAATATTTTTCTTAAGGTAGGTTTAGAAAGAATTAGTGCTGAGGGCGGGAGTTCGAATCCCAGGCGGATATAATCAGGGGTGAAGGAACTACATGGCCTCTAATCCCTAAAATACTTTTTAAAAAATCTGGTGTGACAAGCACAGTACACAACTTTCTCTTATCTTCGGTAACCGAAAGTTGTGTACAACTTTCTCTTATCTTCTGTAACCGAAAGTTGTGTACTGTGCTTGTCACACCAGAAGTTTTTTTTATTTTAATAATACGTATGTTTCTATTTTGCTAATCTCAATTTCTTTAAAGGATTTAGGAAATATGAATATACGAGCGCATTTTATTTTTATAAGATTTCTTTTGTTGCTTTCAGGAATGGACAAAAAGTCACTAAAAAATCTGGTGTGACTGGCGCACAGCACACAACTTTCTCTTACCTTCGGTAATCGAAAGTTGTGTACTGTGCTTGTCACACCAGATTTTTCGTGTCGAAATATATTTAGTTCCCGACAGTACGGAACATTGGAATTCAGATGTAAAATTTATAAGTATGGGAAAATATTTATATTTTGTTACCATGGCAACTATTTCTCCTATCTTCCCTATGAAATACAAGAGTAAAGTGGTCTTCAGAAGATTTCAATTGCAAAATGAGAATATACATTTGAAAGAGCATCTAAAAAATAATTGATTTTTGAATTTAAAAAAAAATCGTTGGAGCAAATTTTGAGAAAATCGAAAAAAACTGAAAAAGTACATCAGTAAAGTACTAGTACTCTTTGGCCGATTTTGATTAAAAGCTTATTTTTCCGGTCCCGGGGAGTGTTTAACTTAAATATAAAATTTCAACCTCGTAGCTCAATTCCTTCATGCTTAAAAGTGAACACAGACACACACACAGACACACACACACACACACACACACACACACAGAGAGAGAGAGACAGACAGACCATGTCGCGAAAACCACTTTTTTGGATTCAGGGGACCTCAAAACGTGAAGAGCCAACAAAATCTCGACATCGAATTTTTGACATGAATCCAATACTTTCTCTCTATATATATATATTACATATATACATAGGTAAGAGAAAGTAAAAATGGGTCACAAGACGATCCGAAAATCAGACAAGTCAAAAGATCAGGAGGGGATTTATTTCAAACGTTTCGATCCTATATCGGGTTAATTTTCAGGCTTGTTTTTTTTAACCCTTTTTGGCTACAG
This sequence comes from Euborellia annulipes, assembly GCA_023213315.1. Classification (NCBI taxonomy): domain Eukaryota; kingdom Metazoa; phylum Arthropoda; class Insecta; order Dermaptera; family Anisolabididae; genus Euborellia; species Euborellia annulipes. Next base: position 107,916 of record JAKCPI010001521.1, read on the forward strand.
AGGCCATTTAGGGAGTAAAATTTATTTATATAATTATTCAAATACATAATATCGATTGTTTCCGAGGGACGTTCCACACGCTGATTGCTAGTGATCACTAAACGCAACGATTGTGGTGCTCTTCTCCGTTGCCAGGCCCCTCATTTCTTCAGGGTTGTGAAATAAGTGTGCGTCTCATGTAGTATAAATTCCAATCCTATCCGATTTTCAAAAATTGAATCTAGATCTAAATCCATATCCTGGATCGGATCCCTGGATTTTAAATCCTATTTTTAGATCTGATTCTTTTATCAAATGACTTTTATTTGACATTTTTGTTCGAATGTTTTTCATCAGATCAAGTCGGAGTCAGGAGAGAAATTTTTCCCTTCAGATATTATTCAAGTTGGGAAAGAGCAAGTGCAGGGACAGCAAAGAAAATAACAAATGATGTTTCTGACTAAATTTATTCGTCCCTCCTAAGTTCTTATAGGCTTATACTATTTATTTTAGGCACAAAATATAAGTCTATAAGTTCTAAGAATGGACAAATAAATTTTGTCCGAAACGGTATTTGGCTCTTTTTTTGCTGCTCCTGTACTTGCTCTTTACCCATTTGTACATCAACAGCAACCTCTCTCCTGATTACAAATATTATTCATTTAAATTAAATTCATTAAAATGATATTTCTATTCATGTTGTTTTTAAAAGACTGCGCGAAAAGCAACACCCTTTTTATACAAATTCTATCCTGTTCTTTAGAATAAAAAAAAAAGTAGAAGATATAAAAAGCGCATTTTAAGAAAAATGTTAACTTGACAGATGGTAATGCATAAGCAGACAAAAAGTAAAAAAATAAAGTTTAGCAATTTTTTTTTCACCATCATTTGTTATTCATATTTTTGTTAAGTAGATGAATGTGGGTGATCACTCTAGCGCTAAAATGGCATAACCAATCTATGCCAAATTTTTTCACTTGGGTTTAGTTATCCAATGTATAGAAATAATTTATTTTAGATGTCGTCTACTACATACTCTTACCTACTCAAACAAACAACAGGCAGGGAATTTTTTTTTACTTTCTCTTACCCTATACCTATTTAGATGCTCTTTAAAACGTATATTCTCATTTTGCCATTGAAATCTTCTGAAGACCACTTTACTCTTGTAATTCATAGGGGAGTTAGAAGAAATGGTTGCCATGGTAACAAAATATAAATATTTTCCCATACTTGTAAATTTTACATCTATTATAGGGATCGTGCGTGAAACATAGAGGCAGCACTATAGCCAAAGTAAGCGCTGTCTAGTGTTCTTTTGACAAACTTTGTGGAATGTAAACATTCATTGCAAACAACATAAAATATTTAAAAAAATGGAAAAAATAATAAAATACTGATTTCAACTAGTTGTCAGTAATATTATACGCGGCCACAATGATGAAAAAGAGAAAAAAAAATATTCAACTCAAATCATGTCTATGCGGTAGTTGAAAAAACAAATTCTTTTGAAAGAGTCATAAGCGTCAAAGTCACATTTAAATCCAAATCATTCGTTTTATATTCAAGTTCTCATCAATATGAGGAAATAATGAATTTGGAACTTTAGATAAAATTTTAAAGTTCTTAATTCGTTGATTAACCCGTTCAATATGTATCCTTACAGAAGGTTATGTTACATCTACTTCTTCTGGGGTGAATAGGTCTTTGTGACCAAAAAAAGGATTTATTAGTACTTATTAGTTTATTATTTATTAGTACTAGCAGCTTTTAGTAATTCACGCATTTTTAATCGCCGGATACGTCACAAGCATTGTATATTTTTTAGAAATATTTTCGCTTCCAGGAACAATCGAGGGAATATAAGACGGATGTTCCGATTTTTCGTTGTTTATAAAATGAGTATTACTACAAATTCTCGAATTTTGATTTGGTACCCAGTCTTTTGGGTTTTCTCTGAAATTGAAAAAAAAAGTTTTAAAGTTAAGCTTTTATTATGAAATAAATGACATAAATATTAAGAACCTGGTTAACAAAATGAGTTATTTACATACGTCGAGTTTAATCTCAAAATTCATTTTAATTATATAATATATTTTTAATTAATTTTGGACTTAGTCATAATTTTTTACTGTTTTTATCCACTGTTTACGTTTTGCTATTTTCATGTGGCTATCCGGAAATTTATAAAATTTCACTTTCACATCCATTCCATGTTTCTGAAGTGATGTATTATTACAGCCACGGATACAGCAATTTTTTCTTAAAGTCGACAAACTTCAAATAATCTCAATATATTTAATTAATAATTATTCAAAATTACATCACATGTTAAATATTTAACAAATCCCCCGACTAATTAAGATGATTGCCACTAGTTGGCGCAAAGGTCTAGACGCACGGTCCCTATATAGATGCCCTTTTAAAAAGTATACCAGTAATATTTTGTGAAAATTGTTTGAAGTACACTTTGTTGATGTAATTCAGTTTTTTTTTTTTTTTTTTTTTTTTCAAATTCACTTTCCGGCTCTTCCTTCCATAAAGCCAATGTTAAATCCCTATGAGGATTTGTATGTTAATGAATTGATGATGTAATTAAGTTTATTTTTTTTTATTTTTATCAAAAGACTGAGATGACGAATATAATAAAAATAGAAAATAAATTTATTGATTTTTTTTTTATTTCTTGTTTCGGAGAAAAATGGGTTGCTAGATGGACAGACAGACACCAGTGCCTATATCTATTTCACTTGCACTCATTTTCTCTCTCTTTCTACTCGTTTTAAATTCACTTTCCGAGGAATTAATTTTCCCATAAGGAGATATACAATAGCTATAAATTGAAAGTTGTGTACTGTGCGACCAGTCACACCAGTTTTTTTTTAAAACAATATTGTTATTTAAACAATAAATGATTTTTTTTTGTGTTATTAATTTTTTAAAGTTACGATTTCTCCCATATTTAATTTTAATTTGAGGTCTTTTTCGGCATCGAAGGCCATTTAGACTCCGTCCCTATTTATTCAAATTTCTTGGTAGTCAATACCATTTAAATAAATTTTGTCGCCTAGGTCGGGGTGTGAACCCGCGACCCTAGGTACAAATAGTCAGCACGCTAACCAATACACCAAGGCCAGAGGGCTAATAAATGATTTAAAAATAAAAATATTATAATAAAATAAACACAAAGTCGTGCTGGTCATTTGTACCAAGGGTCGCGGGTTGGCATCTCATCTTATGCGACAATTTATTTCAAATGGATTGACTACCAATCCAATTGAAATAAATATAGACGGGGTCTAAATGGTCTTCGATGACGAAACAGACCTTATTAAAAAAAAAAAAAGTTTTGAATTTAATTCAATTTTTTTTTGTTTCTCTGTTGATTTTTTTGTTTCTCTGTTTAGCCTATATGTGTATTGTTCACCCCCCCCCCCCACTATTGATAAGTATGCCCCATTCCTACCCCCACCCCCGCCCCTCTGCGAAAAAAACCTCGTCACTGTATACATGTCTGTGAGAGCTTATGTGTGCGAGCGTGCCGCGCGAAACCCGTGTGTGTGTCTATCTGTGTGTTTCGCGGGCACCCGAAAACGCGCGCGAATTAGTGTGTGTGTATGTGTTCGAGCACGGCGCCAAATACCTCACGTTTGTGGAAGTGTGTGTATGTGAGCGCGGGCGCGCGAAAGCGGTTGTGTGAGTGAAAGCGTCCGGTGTGTGTGAGTGTGTCTTGTTATATTCATTGCCAAAATTGATGGGTCTCAATGAATTACGAAATCTGAAAATCAGTATGTGAGAGAGAATGATTCTAAATAAATATAAATGGCTTATCAAAACAAAGCAAACATATTAAAAAATAAAAAAAATGTAGTCAAATGTCACTAAATAATTGTAGATATTACTAAAAATTAAATTAAATCAAATATCGATCAAACAGACGTCGCCATCTTTTCGACCATTTGCTTATTTAATAAAAGGATCTCAACTCACCGTTGTGATTCATCCAACTCCCTTTGATATTTTCCAAGACTCATCTCCATTTGGTATTTTCAAACACTTATTAAACACATAACACATCCCGGGGATATTAATCAATCACTAACTTAAACACAAATTATGCACTTTATAAATAAAAATTCACAATACATTTCGCACTCCCGGAATCGCGTGGTTCAAAACTCGACGATTTACTTTAGACTGACTGATTAACTTGCCGGGAGGAATGACATCATTGGCGCTGTGAGCGCCAACAACAATCAAATCATTTATAGTGACTAATTTCATTCATATAATATTTTTAATAGATTTAATAAAAATTAATGCTAATATTATTATTAATATTTATTGTATAATTATATCATTTTATTTTTTGAAATTTTATTGCATAAAATCTGGTGTGACTGGTCGCACACTTTTTATTACTTTCGGTAATCTAAAGTTGTGTACAGTGCTTGTCACCCCAGATTTTTTGAGTCGACATGTATTTAGTTTCCGACAGTACGGTCAATCGTTTTTCAAGAAGTAAAATTTATATGTGAAAATATTTATATTTTGTTACCATGGCAACCATTTCTCCTACCTTACCTATGAAGTTTAAGAGTAAAGTGGTCTTCAGAAGATTTCAATGGCAAAATGAGAATATACATTTCAAAGAGCATCTAAAACATAAATGATTTTTGAATACCAGGATAAGAAAGAAAAGCTAAGTTTCAGCGCGGGCGGGCCTGAGCCAGAGAGGGGGGGGGGGGCAGCTGGACTAGGCCCACCTGGCGAGATGCGGAGCCTGCCGAAGGCGGGATTTCCGGACTTCCCGAAGGATTTGAATTACATGAATTAATTTATTAACTATTTTTCTAATAATTTCGTTATTAATCAACAAATTTTCACGAATAAATAATTTTTGAAAAGCCAAAGAACTATAGAATATCGTAAATATGTTTTTTGTATTTAGGGATAGTAAAAATTGCATTAGGGATGTCCAAAACAAAAAAAAAACTGAAAAATTATATTTTTCTAAACTCTTGGGGCACGTCTAAATGACCTCCGATTGGGCTGAAACTTAAAATTTATATGTATTATGACTATCTGCATATTTCTAAAGGGTGTCACCTTAAAAAAATCTTGAAAATGCAAAAAAAGAGGCATTTTTGAGCATATTTTCTATTAAATTTTATTTTTCTCTATATCTCTAAAACTATGTTTGTTGAAAAAATTCTAACTACATATCTGAATTCAGTATAAAAAAATGTACTAGATTCACTAACAAGATTTCTTGTGATAAAAACCTTGTCGACCAGTGTAATTATTCTTTGTTTTAATTTTAAATAAGACCAGATATTTTTAGACACCTTGTAAAATAATAGGTAAGGTGAGAAAGACGACTCGTTACACACACACACACAAGACAAATTTTTATGATTCTCAGTAAAGTCTTTTGTACTCTCTTATTTAAAGCCCTCGGGTTGAAATTCAACCTAAGGAATGTCTGTCGTATTTAGAAAAACAAAATCGCTTAAATCCTCTCTATTTTCTAGTAAAAGGTAAATATGAAGGGTTAGTCATAGGTCATGAACCTTTATCATTGATCTCTGAATTTATTCTAAACCAGTAAAATGTTTTATTTATTTCTTGAGAAAAGAAATTTCTTCTTTAATATTATTCACATGAATGTTTAAAATATACGCTGTTTTTATATATTTTTTCATCTTCCTCGGAAGCTAACAGACTAACTACTTAGGATTTTTCGATTAATCGCATCAAAGCCTCTTCAGAGTAAACCAAATTATTAATTTAAGGGAGATGTCACAACTTAGGGTATGACTTTAGGTGAGAAGTGTAATGACTTGGTCATTTGGGTTGCCGAGTACAAGAAAGTAAAAACAAAATATATAATAATAATAGCGATGACAAGAGTCTGCAGACTTTGAATTGGATATACGAAGTAGCAGTCAAGGAATTAAATAAAAAACTTTTATTTCAATTGTTGTTTTCAGCTGGGAATCGTAGTTGAGGACGATAAGGTGCGCGTCTCGGAAAACCGTTAAAACACGATTGACTCGAGGCGGCACGAGATGGCGTTAGTGTTCCCCCATTGGAATATAAGGGACAAATTGCATTTCATTCTATCATTCTAGACCTTCCAGCTAATTAATTAAAGGCAAAAGATTAATTATTTTTTAACACAATGATTACTAATTTAATTATCTACAACTTATAGAGCTCCTTTTTTTTAAATATCTTTTATTTAATGCGATTAATCTAAAATTTTTTTTTTTTTTTCGAAAATCAAAAAAAGGGCTTCTATTATTTGTAGATATTTTAAATAGCTTTAATTTAACAAAAGTTTGAGGTCGATAGCTTCAAAATTGTGGCCGCTGGAAAGTCCCAAAATTAGCACCCCGAGACGCGCACCATAAGGATAATAAAAACCAGCCCTCGTTTTCTCTCTCACCACTTCATTTATTTGCAAATATTTAAAAAATTTGCTGTTAAATATTATCCCGGTATATAGATGTGAAGTAAATAATATTTAACAGCAAATTTTTCAAATTGTATAATGAAAAATAAATGTATTGCCTAAATTCGTAGATATGCACTGAGGATGGTCCCTGGAGCCGAAATATTTGCAAATAAATGAAGTGGTGAGAGAGTAAACGAGGACTGGTTTTTATTCTCCTTATCGTCCTCAACTTTTATTTCATTAATTAATTGTTGACGTTTCGGTCGCAAATCACGACCTTTCGGCCGTATTGTGACAAAAAATTGTCTTGGGGAAGGTCGGGATTTGCGACCGAAATGTCAAGCGACAATTAATTAATTAATCCTCTCTCTAAGCTTAGAGACATTAGAGCAAGCCCCTTATTTAGTTGCGTCCAACACATAAATCACATAATAAAATCTTAATAAAAGGGTAAAAATGAGAAATACAGCTAAGGTTATTTCTTTATTTGGTCAATTCACACAGCTGACGTTTCGGTTCCGTGTCAGCTGTGTGAATTGACCAAATAAAGAAATAACCTTAGCTGCATTTCTCATTTTTACCCTTTTATTAATATAACATCTCAATTGTAATTAACATCATCCCTTTAAATACCCATTAAAATGCACCTGCTCTCTCTAAACTTTATGGTTGTTTGTCTCACCGATAGGGTGTTCTACTAGAGTGGATACTTTTGGCTGTTACAGATAATATCAAAATCTCAACATAGAATTTTTGAATCCAATACTTTCTCTCTATGTATATTAACATATATAGAGGTAAGAGAAAATAAAAAAGGTGATATGTTTCAAGTTTTTATTGTTGAAACAATACGTGTTTCGACATTACTGTCATCTCCAGAAGTGAGTTCTTTTGATTAAAAGGATCTCTTGCCTTCTCGACTACTTCCATATATATACTATACTATATTCAATATATAATAAATAAATAGCTCCATTCAGTAAAAGGTTATTTCCCTTGTATTATAATAAAACCTTAATAAATTGCATCATTACGACTAATTGTCCCATGTTGTTTACCTATCAATAAATTTCAAAGGGTTTTTCTTTATATATTTTTTCTTTTATCCGTTATCAGTTAATAACCTTTGTTAAAAGAGATAATTGTAAAAATATTTTAAAATTTTTTTTATAAAAATACTTTTTTTAGAGGAAATTAATTTATTCATATCAATATACAGTAATATCAATGGCTACCGGGAGACGTTTCACACACTGATTGCTCGGGGTCACCAATCCCGAGATTTAGCCGCGCTTGTCTTTTCTTAACAGGTGGCTGTTGCTCTTCTTCATTATCAGGTCAATATTTTTTTTTTAATTAACCCTCTCTCGGCTACTGAAGTCATTTAGGGGTTAATTTGTAAATGGTTTCTATGGCAACCGAGCGACTTTCCACACGCTGGTTCACCTCCGCCACCTATCCGCGAATCAGTCGTGCACATTTTAATTTGTTTCATACAATCAACAGGTAATTATGGTAACAAAATTTTTAACAAATAGCCTATGTAGTTTTTTTTGACACGAAACCAATAATTTCTCTCTATATATCCAGGGGTTAGTGACTCCGAGCAATCAGCATGTGGAACGTCCCCAGGTAGCCATTGATACTTTGTATTATAAAAATGTATATGGGTGATTCTACGCTATTTGAATTTTATTGGTCAGTGGAAAAAATATATGTTAAAATAATTATATCATTGATACTGTATTCTTAAATAATAAAGAATATCGTGTTTTATTGGGGCCATTTAATCAATTCACGATAACTGTTTCATTTTAGGAATTAATAGTTGAAAATAGTCATAAATGTCAGTATTCTGGGTGTCCCATTTCTAGTTTTTTTACTAGTTTTGTTCGACATTCATTTATTTATTAACTTGACATAATATTTTTTACCATAATTATAAACATAAGTAAACCCCAAAACATAATTAATGAAAATACATTTTAAAAGCAATTGTTATTATAAAAAAAAATACTTGTTTTCACGTGACCTAAAAATGATGTCATCTATTCTGGAAAAATTAAAAGATAAAAATTTATCATAAAAACTGCCAAAGGATAACAATGGCCATGAGTAACAGGCATAGTACAGTCTGAAGTAAGAAGCAAGCTAACGGCGTTGAGCATAATTCAAATAATATAGCTTTAGTTATTGTTGGATTGTCATAAAGTGTGTTTGGGCCAGTCGATGCAATATTTATTCTGGTAAGTAAATCTCTTTATATTTTATCGTTACCTAACTCTACATTTGTACAATGCAATGTTTATTGTATGTAAATGTCATGAATTACGTCGAAACTTTGGCAAGAAGGACGCGTATTGTTTTTTTTTAACGTGATGTGTGGTTTTGTCATTAGTTTGGCTGTCATTATTCAGGCACATTCAAGGGTTCGCATCCCGTCTAATGCGACAAAAATTTATTTCAATTGGATTTAGCTACCAATCCAATTGAAATAAATAGATACGAGGTCTAAATGGCCTTCGATGCCAAAAAATGGAATAAAAAAAACTCTGTCAGGGAAAATACCCGCCCACGGGTAGGGACGAAATTTTGTTTCCTTAATATCTTATAGCTATAATATGTATGTTTTTTTAATATTAATTCAACTTTCATTATAAATAGTTAATTGTCTGTCACTTTCCTAGCTTAATTTTCACAATTCTGCCAATAGTGTCATTCTTCAGGTAACATATTTCTTCTGGTGCTAATAAAACTCAAAAAAATTAAAATATCTTCTGGCCTTTATCATTACAGATACGAAAATAATGCCAACTAAGGAAATCATGAATATTAAATTGAACAGAGTATATTTGGTTTCTGGACACAAAAAATCCAAATAGCGTAGAATCACCCATATAATAAATTCAAAACCCCTAATGGCCTCAGTAGCCGAAAAGGTTTTTTTTAAATCAAAAATATATCGGCGGAAACTCTAAATGTTGATATATGTCTAAAATCTGGTGGGACAAGCACAGAACACAACTTTTAATTACCGAAGGTAAGAGAAAGTTGTGTTCACTGTGAGACAAGTCTCACCAGATTTTATCTATATATAAATATTTTTTTTTTTAAACGATTTAGTAAACATTTTTAGCAATTTCTTTTTGATAAAAAGAACAATTTGTTCCTTCTTTCCTTTTAGGTTATTTATTTGAAGGTTATTTAATTACTTGGGATCTTAGCTCTTGTACTGCCGGGAAGAAATGTGATCGTTTTTTTTAAACTCTCCGCTTCAACTATTTCAGGATAATCTAATTGTGAGGTTAAGGGAAGTAAAAAAAAAAAAAAAGGAAAGTAAAAGAGAAGAGGATACGAAGAATGTCACGTTATAAATAAACCTTTAAAATCCAATCTATTAGGAATCATTATCAGAATTTTAAAAAGGTTCTCAGGCTATGATAAATCTTGGAAATATAGAGACTTTTTTTTGGAAGGTTACATATTTTTATTTTAAAGGAAGTCTGTTAAATGAAAGCGGTTTTTAAACTTCTGAAGTTAGAGGCTTAAAAGTGAAAAGAGTATTTAATAAATGGGGCGCGGGTTCGGTCCCCGACAGTCCGATAAATATATATTTTTTTTTTATATATTTGTTTTAGGTTTTTTCGGCATCTATTCATTTCAAATTATTGGTAGCCAATTCAAATGAAATAAATTTTTCTCTCTTGGGATAGCAAGCGAACCAGGAATCCTATTCCCGAGAAGCTAATGTCTCCTTTCTGAGCTATGGGATATGGGCAAATGAATATTTAATTAAATCATTTGGTTACCAAAGTATTTAAGGACGATTGGTTTTGGATCAAAATTAAAAATTTTCTGCCTCAATGCGTGAAAAAAGCATCAGACTAAAAATTAGAAGTTTTTGCGAGCATTTTTCTTCACACATCTAGGTATAATCAGGGCAGACTTTCTCAGGAATTTTTTAAACCTAAGGAAGAAATTTTACATAGTCATTTGCACGGAAATTGAGGTGAGGTGATTGAGAGATGATGATACACTATTCTCGAGGATTCGTTAATCCGACAATGTAGTTCACAAAACTTAGCTCAAAGCGAAAGCAAAAAAGACTTCGCTTCCAAATTGGGTACTGTATAATAAAAGCTCTGAATAATTCGAATTTTCTTTATTTCCTCTTGATAATTCAAAAACTTGATTATTCGAATTTTTCTTGTAGTGTCTTGGATTTCGATTTATCGAGAGTAGATCATATTCATTATGGATGCATAATATCTTTCTTTTTTACTTGTTGGGAGATAGGCAAACTTAATGACCAAGTCAGTAATGATTGCGTTTCATTGTTCCAGAACTGCCATGGGCGTAACTAGAGAATTTGGCTGGAGTGGGCCATGGGACCAGCTATCCTCCGGTGGGTCTGGAAAACCCCATATTTTCTCAATTTTTCTTGGGACAAGGAGCTTTCTGGGGGGGGCTATCCCCCCGGCACCCCCTAGTTACGCCCATGAGTACTGCTGTGGAAAATTCTATTGAATGATCCTCTCTTGTTAGTGAGTAATGAATCGAAAATGTTACTGAATAGCTCTCAGAACCTATCGCGAATATTTTCCAATAATTCGAATTTTTTTTATTTCCTCTTGATAATTCAAAAACTTGATTATTCGAATTTTTCTTGTAGTGTTTTGGATTTCGATTTATCGAGAGTCGATCATATTCATTATGGATGCATAATATCGTTCTTTTTTACTTGTTGGGAGAACGAGAAAGAAATGAACGAGTCTCCTGGAAAAGATGTAATTGCTGGCGTACAGCTGAGAAGTAACTAGGGCATATCTTACTTTTTACCGACAATGTTTTAGACATTGTAAGATTTCGAGAATGCCTCTACTAATGGGGGAAAGTAAAATTTTTCTTTTTATATAATTCTTATAATAAAAAGTGCAAAGAGAGAAGAAAAAAAGGGAGAGAGAACCCTTCCGTACATTCAGGTCATTACAAGGTACTTATTCAAGGTCTTTTCTCACATATCTTATTTTTACAACCTCCATAAACTTTGGCTATAAACAAAACTAAAGTTAATAGATGTTATTTTAGTTTGAAAACCAACTTTTAAAAATCCCTCTCTTTGAAACTAATAAGTAAAAGAGTGATTTTAAAAGTTAGTTGATTGGTTAAGTAAGCTTTAGTAAGTAGTATGAAAAATTAATTTTAAAGAATCCAAAAGAAAATTTAATTACTTCTATAAAATTCATAAAAAAATTTTTTAATAAGATTAAGCAAAGTATAAAAGCATTTTTTTCTTAACTACCTGTTGAATTAAAAGATCATAAATAGCATAATTAGCACCTTGAAAAATTACACTGAAAAAAAACCGACCTTGTAAAATTAAAGTGAAATCCTTTTAAAAATTTTCAACAAACCTTCCCATAAAATTAACAAATTTTCCTTTTATTTTTACAAGAAATCGCCTCAAGTTCTATTTGACAAAATCATACCGTAAAAATGAAAAAATTTCCTTTTATTTTTACAGGAAATTCCATCGAGTTCTAATTCAATAAGAAATCCTGTAAAATTGACAAGGTTTCATTTCATTTTTACAGTATAAACCTTTAAATTCTTATTTTCTAAGAAAAAGGCAACTCCCTCTCTACCTGCCTACGTACCCATTGCTTATTCTAACTCAAGCTCGTCATTCTGTCTTAGTAGACGGCATGACTAGCTTGAGTTAGAATAGGCGAATTTTCTCTTCCAGATATATTCTTTGAATATTTTTTGTGAAATCCGTGTTGATATCTTCTATCATATCATATACTTTTTTAATTTTGAAAAATATTTATACTTTTTTATTCATGGCACGTCTAACAAAATTTTCTCTGTGTCCTGTTTTTTATTTTAAATTTCGTAGATATTATGGCAAAAAAACCAAGGTACGTCTAAAAATATATTATGATTTTCTTTTAATATATTATTTATAATAAATTTTGTGCTTGACTTGCAGGACTTCAATGAAGACTATTTAAAATTATATCACATGCTAATCGAGTGGAATTTAGAAGATCTGTTTCATATATTAAAAGGTAAATATAATGTTATAAACAAAAAGTGAATTGTATCAAAATATTATATATTGTTTATACAAATTATTATTATTTTTTTTTTTTTTTTTTTTGTAAAAAACTTTAATATTCTTTTTTAGGCTGTCGGCCATTGACATGAGTGAAAAAAGGGTCCTTTCAAATAAAATTCCTTATTTCCAGTAGACAAAAGAAACGCATACAATAGAGACCCAAGGGGTTAATAGCTTCTGGCTCTCTTTACCAGTCTTACTTTACCTAGCCGACCAAGATGCGTCAACCAGTTAAAATAAAATATAAACAAATTTTTATTTTATTTTTTTTTTATTTGTCTCTTGGCATAAACAAATTTTGATGGAATTAAAAAACAAACTTTTTTCAGAATTCATAATCGAAGATTCAGCATCTACAATTGAACAATTCATCATCTATGGTTCTGAAAATAACATTTCAATTGCTTTTTATATTTTAATATTGTTTCAAAAATATTAATTAATATTTATAAAATAACACATCTTGAAAATACATTTCAAAAGTATTTATTTATATAATTTTGGTGTACATTACAACTGAGTTGTAATTTTTTTGTATTTAACTCCTAGAATAAAAAAACATTTTTTATGTTATAATTTTGTAAATTTAATTTTTTTTTTCACATTATTTTCTTTATCCAAAGCATTCCTTTAAAATTATCAGAATTCCTGTCAAATTGTTTTTGACAAAAAATCATTTTAAATTGAATTTATTTCAATCTACCACAGCTGGTCGGAACACAGGAGGATTTGGGCGTGTTGATTAATTAAAAAAAATTTTTAATTATTTTTTTAATACTGGTACATGTTTAATTTTTATCAGGTCAAACGTATGCATTATCTTTTTACGTTTGACCTGAGAAAAATTTAACATGTATTTAAAAAATGATTAAAAATTTATTTTAATTAATCAACACGCCAAAAACCTGTGTTCCGGCGAGTGTAGCTGTTGCAGATTGAAATAAATTCAAAGTAAACCAGAATGAAATAAAAAATAATTTTAAAATTACAAGAAATTTAATAAATTTAGTTTTAATAAAATATCCTTTAAAAATTACGGGAAATCCTGTCAATTTCGTTTCAACAAAATTTCCTTTAAAATTTACAGGAAATACTGTCAATTTCGTTTCAACAAAATTTCCTTTAAAAATTACGGGAAATCCTGTCAATTTCGTTTCAACAATTTTTCCTTTAAAATTTACAGGAAATACTGTCAACTTCGTTTTAACAAAAATTCCTTTTAAATTTAAAGGAAAAATGGTCAGTTTTTTTCAACAGGAAAACCTTTTAAAATTATAAGATGCACCTTCAATTTCGTTTTAACAAGGTATCCCATTGAATTGACGAGAAACCTCATTGACGCATTTTCATTACGGTTTCGGAATGAATTGAAGGGATTTCCATTGAATTTACAAGGTTTTTTTTTTCAGTGTATTTTTAATAAGAGAGAAAATTCAAGAAAAAAATACGTAATTGAATTATAGTGTATTTTGTTGATGCTGTTTAAAAAAAAAATTGCAACTCAAATGTATTTTCTTTTTAATATAGATAAACGGGCATCTTCCCGAACTAAAACGTGTATTTTCTTTGGAATTTTAAAATAATTTACTAAATGCTCAAATCTTGACTTACTCCGTATAAAGCAGAATCTCGAAGATGGTCTCGTAGGGGCTCGAAGATGAAGATGACTGGATAGTGTCTCGAAAAGGACCTCAGTGGCTCATTTTCAAAGAATTTCTTTTTGTATTGTATCAAATGTATCCGTGAGAGGTGTTGGAGAAGATATACATTTGATCTAAAAAAAATAAATAAATAAATTTAATGCATATGAAAGTTATAAATAAATAATTCCTTTACATCAAAATTATTCAATCTATTCAACTCTACGGAGCGGCAAAAATAGGGCAAATATTTCATAGAGAAATAAAAACTACCAAATTATCATTAATCAAATAAAAAATTTATCAGCAGAACGTTGGAAGTTTTATTTATATTTATAAAATATAAAAATAAGCTTTTTTTAATTTTTTAATTGAAAAGGGGTTGTGACCTCAAACCAAGACCTGGATTTTTGAATCTATTTATAAATAATATTGATGGAATGAATTTTTTATATAATAAAAATGTCCCCATTATTCATATTTCAAGGTTGAAACTCATTTCCTAGGATTATAAAAAAAAAGCAAAAAATTATAAGTTGGTAAACGTAAAAAGGTCAAAGACCAGGATTGAAATATTAGAATAAATGACCTTGATAATTACTTTTAGGTTCAATGGTCTAGGTCAATTTTTTACTTCTTTAGTAAATATACCTCCAATTTTTTTTCTTATTTACTTACTAAATAAGAAAAAAATATATATTGATAAAAGAAGAAAGGACGTCATGTCATTAAATTGAAAATTATATAGTACATCAAAATGGATGATTAAAAAAATGAATTTCCGCTTATTTGTTATTAGAGGATTCATCAAATAGCGATTATCCCCGACCTGGGGCACAGAGATCTCTTGTTCAGAGGAAGGAGAGATGCATTTTTCTAAATTATTATAAAATGAATCAATTAATTTTAGAAAAGTAAAAATCTGGTGTGACTGGTCGCACAGCACACAACTTTCTCTTACCCTTCAGCAGGAGAAAGTTGTGTACTGTGCTTGTCACACCAGACTTTTTGTGTCGAGATATATTTGGTCTCCCATAGCACATTAGTTCCAAACTTGACCACTTGTATTTCATAATTAAAAATCTGAAATACATCAGTAAAGTGTCCTTCAATCAAATAAAGAGCATGTAAAAAATAATTGATTTTTGAATTTTGATCAAAATTGTTGGAATGAATTTTGAGAAAATCGAAAAAAAAAAAAAAAAAAACTGAAAAAATTACATCAGTAAAGTACTAAATTAGTACTTTTTGGCCGATTTTGCTCAAAATAAGAGTGTCCGAGAAGGTACCTAATTACTGATATACTTTTTAAAGGGCAAATATAAAATTTCAAACCGGTAGCTCAATTCCTTTATGCTTAAAATCGTTACACACAGACACACACACACACACACATTTACACAGACAGACCAATTAGTGGGTTTTTTTAATAAGCCATGTACTGTATGTATTTTAATTATTAATTGCCTGAAACGAGTAGACTGAAAAATTACGGCACTTGATTAAGAGAAGGCGAGTGTCCGCCGCAGGCAGGCGGAGCGACTAGTATAGTCTAAATTTGTGTATTGTTAAAAGTCTATAATGGCCTAGGACAGTGGTTTCCAAACTTTATGTTACCACGCCTCCCTTAAAAATATTTAATCTTATGACGCCTCCCCCCCGCCCCCAATTTTATAAAATAATGCAAAAACAAAAATTTTAATGCTAAAAAATATAAATTTGAAATATTTTTTTATTTATTCTTATTTATATTAAAACTAGCAATCATTTGGAAAATTGGTCCTTCCCTTAGACTAGTCCGAGCCTCCCTAGGGAGGCGCGTCTCACAGTTTGGAAAACGCTGGTATAAGGGTATTTTATGGCTGGTAGAATCCTGAATAAAAATATTTTTCTCAAATCTTATTTTCACGTCCCATGGGGGCGTTAAATATAAAATTTCAACCTCCTAGCTCAATTCCTTCATGCTTTAAATTGAACACACACACAGAGACAGACCATGTCTCGAAAACCACTTTTTTGGATTCAGGGGACCTCAAAACGTGTATATCCATCGTCTCGACATCGAATCTTTGACATGAATCCAATACTTTCTCTCTCTACATATATGTATATTAACTTATACATATAGGTAAGAGAAAGTAAAAATTCAAATCCGAATTGAGATTAGTTCTATATACAAAAAGATGGGGTAACTCACCCCAGTAAAATTCTATTAAGTAGTGGACTAATCATATCTTACTTTTCTACCTAATGAAAAAAATTCCTACAAAATTATTTTAATTTTTATTTTATTTTGAAATTATTTTATTTTAATTTTCAATCCTTAATCCACCCCTGTGTAAAAGTATATTAAGGAAATTTGATTAACAAAAATATAGGCGTTATAGAAAGAATATAATGGTAAATAATGATGACTTAAGAAAAGATTTAAAAAAATGCCCTCACGCTTGGTGTAGTTGGTAGCGTGCCTACCTACTATACCGAACGTCGAGGGTCCGGACCCTGGCAGTTCGAAAGG
Organism: Euborellia annulipes; assembly: GCA_023213315.1. Taxonomy (NCBI): domain Eukaryota; kingdom Metazoa; phylum Arthropoda; class Insecta; order Dermaptera; family Anisolabididae; genus Euborellia; species Euborellia annulipes. The sequence continues at coordinate 124,634 of JAKCPI010001521.1, forward strand.
GATACCAAATGGCTTAAATTGAAATGCCTGGACCCCTTATATTATTAATTAATAACGGTTATCGAGTAAAGTCTTATATGCCTGAGTTGCCGAAAAGACTGTGTGAATGTGTGTGTTTGTGTTGAGTGTGAATGAGAAAAAAGTGTGAGTGATTAAAAAAAAAAGATGAAAAATAAAAAACTAATTTTTTTTTTTCAATGACACCTACACCCCCCTACCTCTTCCATTTGTTTATATTCTCCCTCTATTCTTTGTGAAATATTTAATTTCATAATCAAAAGAATCGTTTTTCGCAGTCAAATTATTTGTTTCTATGATTTTTTTCTTTCAACGATAAAATGCATAATAATTACCTTTAATAAGACACTCAAGAGGGTGTGCTGGTTGACGGTGAGTTCAGGGTGGGTTACACTATATTAATTATTCACTTTGATTCACTTTAAACACAAGGAATAAAGAGAGCAACGCCTGCCGCGCGGCAACGCGCTCGACTGAACGAGACTTGTCTCTCTCTCGATATAGGAATAAATAGATGGACATAGCAATTCCCTTTTTATTAAAAGGAAAAAAATACCGTTTACTCTTATCTAACTATATTTAGAGCTGGAAAAGAATGTCAACAAGTGATTTGGAATATTCCAAGGCCTTTCTTAAATAATCAACCCTTCATCTCCCCCCCCCCCTTAATCAAAATAATAATCAACGCTATTTTTTGAATGTTTTCTATTTATTTGGCTTCGATTTAGCTAAAATAAATTTAAAAAACATTTTTTTTTTTTTTCAATTTTTCAACCCCTTATCCAATCCTAATAAATAAAAATAACAATGCTATCGCCTTCGGCGAGCTTCGCGTCTAGTCAGAAAAAAATTAAAACCCTGAAAAACTTCCCTGTATTCGCCTTTGGGTTTTACACATAGTATAATTTTCTAGAATGAGTCTTACTTTAGGCCAGGGGTTTCCAAACTTTATGTTCCCTTTAAAATATTTAATCGTATGAGGTCCCCTTCCCCCACACATTTAATAAAATAATACAAAAACAAAAAATTTTAATACTAAAAAATATAAATATTTTTTTTATTTATTCATATTAATTATTTTAATTGAAAACTCGATGAGCCGCAATAGCACCGTCTCTACTGATGGTGCCACTGCGGCTCATCGAATTTTTAATTAAGGAAAACCTCCGTCCTAGAATCTTTTAAATTTTATTATTTTATTTATAAAACTAGCAATCATTTGGAAAATTGATATTGGTGGACAATATTCGCGCCTCCCCTTAGACTAGTCCGCGCCTCCCCAGGGAGGCGCGCCTCACAGTTTGGAAAACGCTGGCCTAGGATGTCAAAAAGACTTAAAAAACAAATTATATTTGAATGGTCACTTTTCATTCATATTACTATACTTATATGAATGAAGTATCGAAAAAAAAGTATCGAGTACAAGAACTATCGATATGTGGTTCCTACTTGCACCAACCCCCTCCACCAAACCACAAAAAACCACCATAAATTTCACATTTCATAAGTTAAATTGTAAATCTCAAATCAAGACTTTTTGATTGTAATATTTTGAAATTTTCAAAAAATAAACAAATTTATGTACTCGGTATGTTTCTAGTCTATACGACTTCAATCTGGGAAATATTTAAATTGAAAAAGGAAACAAATATATCCTCAACCTGTACATTAATTATTAAAAGTATTATCTACGAACTTTATATTGCTTATTTCAAAAACATAATTCAAATCTTTAAAATGTTTGTGTTTTATATATGCCGCTTCCGGAAGGTATACAAATATGAATTTTTAATAGAAAATTCTATCAATTCTGGATTTAGTTTCACTCCCAGAAGAGAGAAGGTGAATCTAACGATCAATGTTGCCTGCCTTTAAAGTCTCTCACATCAACCCACTCTCCGTTATAATAAAACATCCCCTATTACTTTGATAACTCTTAATATAAAACATTGATAGGTTTATTTATTAAGTCTAATAATTGATGCGTTTGATGACCTTTTATAGATGAATGAATGGAAGATAAATAAATGTATTAAATAGAGTCGTTGGATTTTTATTTCTTTCTGACTTGATGACATTTTATGAAATGCATTTTTATCAATATGAAATAAATTCTTTAATCTTTTTGAATACAATTTTCTATATGAATTGGTTTTTAAAAATGCAATTAAAATATAGCGTAGGGTTTTTATTCAAGAGTAAAAAAAATGATTTTATGCTCCACTTCGAATAAATAAATACTAGACATGATAATAGCGTTTATTGTAGATTTTTTAAAATAGGATAGGAAATTTCCTAAATGCATATACATATAGGGGGCCCGGGCCCCCCCCCCCTCCCCTATATACGCTTTTTTTCTAAAATGAGAAATTGTAAAATTTTTTATATTAGGCCTAATAATATCAATCAAAATTATATTAGAGAAAATTTATTTTGTTATTTTCTGATACTGATACGTGTATACAAAAAATATGAGAAGATTTGTGAACTAACTCTATAGTGAATAGCCTGGAATAGTTTATGTAAAATTATAAATTTGTTTGCCCATTCGCACTCTCCAACTATGAATTTTATTGAAATTTGATATACACATGTGAAGCCTATTTGTATTCAGAATTTCAAACAATAAATTGATAATAAAAACAATCCGAATAAATATGGATGCAAATGTTGTGATTCCCGCTCAAACTATTTTAATTGTTATTGTATAAAGTTAATACATTGTTTATATATCAACATTGTAGTGTATTGATGGATATTGTTATTGCGTTTTGAAATAGTGATGATAGATTTCTTTACTCACAAAGAAAAGGGATATTAAGAATTTAATGAGAGAGGCCGTAATTTGCTTAAATGAATGCTGTGTTAATATTATACTCGTATATTAGCCTAATATATTGCGTTTAATCGAAACGGATCTATCAAAGCTAATCAATCAATATTGATCAAATATTGAGAAATGTAATCAAATCAAATTTTATCGAGGTTAAGTTTTTTTAAATTTCTAAAATGTTCCCTATAAATTCAATCAATTTTAGGCTGAATGCACACAGAGTGAGCAAAAACGCTCTTCGGCAAAACGTTTTTGACGAATCGTACCTAAAACAGTTTTTTCAATGCTTTTCTATGGGTCAACCCACACCGAGGAGACAAAACACAATTGGGCATGATTCGACATTATTGAACAAAATGTTTTGTCATTGAGCGTTTTCAAGCACAATAGGTGTGCGTCCAGCCTTAGCGGTAACCAAACTTGTATAGATTATAAAACAACTTCAAGAGGCATCAGTTTTTACTTTCTCTTACCTCTATATATGTTAATATATATAGAAAGTATTGGTTTCATGTCAAAAATTTCGTCGAAAAATAGTAGATCATAAGTTTCAATGATTTATTAAATATTAACATTTTCAACACTTTGTTAAAAATGTTAAAATTTTATAAATTATTGATACTTAAGACCAAGTGTTTTTAATAGGATCCGACCGAAACAAGATTTTCAGCCGAAACCGAATATTCGGCCTCAATCTTAGTTTCGGCCGAAACCATAACCGAAACCGAAACTTGTATTTCCTATAAAAAATTCATATCATTTTAGCTTTTTTTTGGAAATTTTTTTCCCTCCCGTGAAAATTATTTTACCTTTTTTTTAAGGGAGACTAAATTTTTTTCTCCCTCAAGTGCAATCATTTGACCTTTTTTTTGCATGCGAGTCTCATCCCATCTTTTCAGACTCAGGTTTCGGCAGCCCGAAAGTTTCGGCTACTTTTTGGCGAAACCAGTGGCGGCTCGCTAGGGTAGGCAAGGTAGGCGACGCCTACCTTATAAATATACAGATGAAAAATATTTATCAATTTTATTATATTTATTAAGTTTAAAAATATTTAGTTTCATAAAATAATTACTATATTTATTAATTAATATACAGATGTATATGATTTTGCAAAAAAAAAAAATTTGAAACACTTCATAACCTTGTATTTATAAAGTAAAGGCGATATTTTTCTTAGCCTATTTTGCCTGCACTCCACACCCGCTGCCCACATTTCTAGACAGTCGCGCATGCGCACAGCAGTGATAGCTAGCGCTATAAGTCGAACGGTTAGGCGATGAACTAAGTAGCCTATGCCAAGCCGATGACAAGTGTTACCGTAGAGCGCAATTTCTCATGAAGATTTATTAGTTCAAATTTCGAAACAAGATAACTTCACAGATCAAATTATTGAATTATTTTCTAAATTAAAAGATAGGCGAATAGATTTAATTTACAAAAATAAATAAATACGCCTTTTTCTTTCTTTTTTTCTATTTTTCGTAAGTAATATATATATATATATATATATATATATATATATATATTTGTCGCCTACCCAGTTGTCTCGGTCACGAGCCGCCACTGGCCGAAACCGAAACTATGGCCGAAACCGAATATTCGGTTGGTTCCTAGTTTTTAATTTCTCTTCAATACATTATGTTTCAAGTAGAGCCTCGGGTTAATTGATTGTGGGTGTTTGCAAACACGATATTTTAGAAATCTAAGGAATTAGATATTTGCCATGTATTTTCGTATAATAAAATTCTATTGGAGAGCGACTTCAATTCACCAATCAATAACTTTAACAAATGTAGTAGATAATTATTAACTGTGACTATTTATGTAAAACATGTATTTTAGTGTATAATTTTATTTTTGTATTCTTAGCCGAGGGAAAATGACCATGCAGTAAATAAATAAATAATAATATTCGGAGATAAGTTGCTGTTGATGTCAAAAGTACAGGGGCAGCAAATAATAAAATAGTTCAATAATTTTCGAGATATTTATATGCAATATTTGAATAATACCTGTGTTCTCACACCAGATTTTAAAAATTAAATATTCCTCATTTTCTTTGAGTTTTAATTTTAATAGTCTATAATTACAAATGGCCTTTTGATTTTTAGTCACGAAAAGTTTAAAAATTTTTCCAATTAGTAGATCTGAAATCTAGACAAGCTTTATCTCTTAAATATGCCCTCTTTTCGGCAATGACTTGGAAGAAAATTAGATAAGAAATGTTCCAATTTTATTTTAATTAAAAATTAATAGAAAATGATCATTCTTTTGATAGTGTCAAAAAAAAAAGTTGAGAAAATTTTTCTCTTTTTTTGTATCAGATTATTATTTTTTTTAATGATTAATAATTTTCTCCATCTTTATTTTAAATTGTGATTATTGAAATTATTAACATTGATTAATAAGAAAAACGGGGGGGGACAACATAGACCCAGATCCTTCTCTTGATACAACACCCTCTTATTGAAACAATTTGCTTAAATTACAAGCCTTTCTGGAAGGGAGGCAATTCAAATAACTCAATTCACTAATAGAATTGTTTATTAATTTTAATATACTTCAAAGTTTTACGAGATCTATATACCCCAAACTTTTAAATATGCTACCCAAATGATTTTCTAGAAATGTGAATGTGACCAATATCTATTCAAAAGGATACAGGCAAATTTTTGCACGGAGGACGCGGGCAGGAGGTCCCTAACAAGAAAATTTTTGAAAAACTTCCTTTTTTTACTTTATCTTACTTATAAATGTTAATATACGAATATGGAGAGAAAGTATTGGTTTCATGTCAAAAAATCGATGTCGAGATTTTGATGGATATACAGGTTTTGAGGTCGCCTGAATCCAAAAAAGTGGCTTTCGCAACATGGTCTGTCCGTTTGTGTGTGGGTGTGTCTGTGAACAAAATATCTAAAGAACTAAAAGGTGTAGGAGCTTGAAATTTTATATTTAAGTTTGGCATCTTCCTGGGACCTGACACGAAACTTTTAAACAAAATCGGCCAAAGAGTACTAGTACTTTTCTGATGTACTTTTTCAGTTTTTTTCGATTTTCTCAAAAGTCGCTTAAACGATTTTGATTAAAATTCAAAAATCAATTATTTTTTAGATGCTCTTTCAAATGTATATTCTCGTTTTGCCCTCAAAAATGTTTGAAGACCACTTTACTCTTGTACTTCATAGGAAGAATAGGAGAAATGGTTGCCATGGTAACAAAATATAAATATTTTCCCAAGTTTATAAATTGTACATCTTGCCCCCGGGTGTGGCGTAGTAGGTAGCGCGCCTACCTCCTATACCAAACGTCGCGGGTTCGGACCCAGGCAGTCGATGATTTTATTTAAGCCATTTGGATACCAGATGGCTTAAATAGAAATGCCTGAACCCACAATAGATTAATATATATTACAACGGTTATCGTCAAAGTCTTAAATGGCCTAAGTTGCCGAAAAGACAGTGTGAAGTGTGTGTGAGTGTGAGTGTGAATGAGAAAAAAGTGTGAATGTTTAAAAAAAAAAAAAAAAAAATTGTACATCTTACATTCTAATATATTGGCGGCCCACGGGGCTTGGAGTAGTTGGCAGCGTGTCTACCTTCTATACCGAAAGTCGCGGGTTCGGACCCCAGGCAGTCCGATAATTTTATTTAAGGCATTTGGATACCAAATGACTTAAATAAAAATGCCTGGACCCCAACATGTATAATAATCATTTACCGGATATCGTTTAAAGTCTTAAATGGCCTAAGTTGCCGAAAAGACTGTGTGAATGTGAGCGTGAATGAGATAAAAGTGTGAATGTTTAAAAAAAAAAAAAAATAAATATATATTGGCGGAAACTAAATATATGTCGACACGAAAAATCTGGTGTGACAAGCACAAAACACAACTTTCGATTACCGAAGGTAAGAGAAAGTTGTGTGCTGTGCGACAGGCACACCAGATTTTTTTAGATACTCTTTCAATACAAATTTAACGCGATTCAATTGTGAATCGCCGCCCATAGTTTGTAAAACATTGTTCTAGATGTTGCTAATTTTTTTTATATTACTAATTTTACACTTGCGTGACTCCATCGAGAGCAGCTTTGAAATTAATGAAAACGGCGTCATTTTGGTAGCTTTCAGCAACTATAATAAAATGAAGGGCTTTATGCTTGCAACTCTCAGGCTACTACACTTGCCATAAACTCAATCTTGAGGTGCCGACTCTCCTCCCTCTTTATTGAACTTCAAATAATAATTTTGAAAAATTTTATTAAAAGAATTGCTCTTAAAATTGAACATTTATCAAATGCCTAAAAATATATTTTATACAGTATATTCACGTTAAAAAAAAATCATTATCATCTCTTGTGTCTAATAACAAAGTTTTAGAAAAAATATTTGCTAGGAAATTAAATTTTCTCTAGCAAGAGAGAATTTTAAATGGCTTCTCGTAAATAACGCCTCTTTAGACAAACCCAATTTGTAAATGGATTTAAACTGGGACACATATAATACGGTAGCGGTGGCGGATTGATTTGCTTTTCAATTTGCATACAATCTTTCCTTGTGAAGAAGTAATCGATCTATTTTGCACTGAATTCAACTGAACTCAAACAATTAGTGAACACTAATCGAGTTTCGTCAATTAAAACCCTCTTGACGCAAACATTCGCTGATCTATCATATTACTTAACCCAAAGGGTGTTTCACTAATTGATATAATTGATATACATGTATATTATCAAATAAAGTTTCTATCACAAGTTTCTATATAGACACATTTATTTACTTTTCCCTACAATTTAAAAAAATTTTTTATTTGAAGGAGGTATTTTGCTGAATGTTGATATTCAAATAGGTAGAAAGAATGAGCAAAGCAAAGCAGCTAGTTTATATTTCAATTTATTGTCTGCCCTCGGGGCTTGGTGTAGGGGTAGCGTGCTAACCTCGTATTCCAAAAGTCGCGGGTTCGGACCCCAGGCAGTCCGATGATTTTATTTGAGCAATACTTATAAATTTTACATCTTGAATTCTAATATATCGCCTGAAACTAAATATATGTCGACACCAGATTTTTTTCTGTCGGATACATTTAATTTCCGCCAATATATTGGAATTCAAGATATAAACATGAGATAATATTTATATTTTGTTACCATGGCAACCATTTCTCCTATATTTCCTATGAAGTACATGAGTAAAGTGGTCTTCAAACAATTTTGAGGCCAAAATGAGAATATACATTTGAAAGAGCATCTAAAAAATAATTGATTTTTGAGTTTTAAACAAAATTGTTAAAGCGAATTTTGAGAAAATCGAAATTAGGCCTAACTGAAAAAGTACATCAGCAAAGTACTAGTACTCTTTGGTCGATTATGAATAAAAGCATATTTTCACGCTCCAAGGGGGGGGGGGGGGTTAATTTAAATATAAAATTTCAACTTCCTAGCTCAATTCCTTCATGCTTAAAATTGAACACGCACACAGAAGACCAGTTTTTTGGATTCAGAGGACCTCAAAACGTGTATATCCATCAAAATCTCGACATCGAATTTTTGACATGAATTCAATACTTTCTCTCTCTATATATTAACATATATAGAGGTAAGAGCAAGTAAAAAAAAAAAATATTTCATTTCGCGAAAACCATTTGCAACGTGCAGAAAATAAACTATATTTATAGATGCATATTATTTATTTTTCTCTGAGCCTATGGCCTCTTAGAGTATTCTAATGGCTGTACAGCAATACATTATTATGTTTGCAATATAATTAATCAAGTACAATTCCGTGTTGATCCCTCCTCTCTCCTGAAGTTCCATCCAACTGGCCATCCCCCTCAGCAAGTGTTTGGAGAATTGGCTCTTGAATGAAGCCAATGTCCTCGATCATCGATTTCGGAATACCGTTCCACAACCTGAACGTCGGATAAACGAAGTCTTAAATTTTAATCATTATACCGATAAGAGGGTCTTTTTCATTCTCATAAGAAATGATTTCGCCTGTACTTCAAAGTGAAGATCAGACTTTGAAAAGGATATTATTTTTTGGGAGGGGGGAAAAAAAAAAAAAAAAAAAAAAAGAGGAGGAAAGGAAAAAGATAGAATTTCAAATAAAATTTAAAAAAAAGAAAAAAAGAAGAAAGGGAGGGGGGATCCCCCCAGTGTATGATATATAGGGAGAAAGTATTGGATCATGTCAAAAATTGATGTCGGGGGATATTGGAGGTCGAGTAAAAAGTGGGTAAATTGGTCTGTGTGTGTGTGTTGTGTGTTGGTCTGGTGTGTGGAAATTTTTTAGATGAAGGAGTTGAGTAGGGATTGAAATTTTATATTTTTAGGTATTTGAAGAATCTCAAAATAAGTTGACAAAATCGGAAATAGTTACTGATGTATTTTCAGTTTTTTCGATTTTCTCAAAATTCCCTCCAAGGATTTTTAAAATTCATAAATGAACTATTTTTTAGATGTCTTTAAAATGTATATTCTCATTTTGGTTGAAATCTTCTGAAGAACTTTACTCTTGTTCTTCATAGGAAAGATAGAAATGGTTGATGGTAACGGAATTTAAATCTTTTTTTTTATTAGATTAAAAATCAATTATTATTTAAATTCCCATTTATTTTATTTTATTTGTGTCTTAAATGTTAGGAGAAAACATATATATCTCTCTCTCTCTCACTTGAAACATTATCTGTTCTCCGCTCTCTCATAGTAATGTTAATTTCTATAGGGATTTGTATGTTAATTTCGATTCAAAAGGGGGTCCCCTTTGGAACTTTACGATTTAAAATTTTTTTCCAATTCTTATGAAATTTTGTATTTATTTACGAATCTATATTGTGTATAAAATGTCCAAATATGAGATTAAAATTTTGAAAAATAACCATAGTTTATTTGAAGCAGTCAACATTTAAAATGCAAGTTTGAAACTAAGGTGCTATCGGAAACTAAATATATCTCGACACAAAAAATCTGGTGTGACCAGATGAAACTTTCTCTTACCGAAGGGTAAGAGAAAGTTGTGTGCTGTGCCCAGTCAACCAGATTTTTTATTTTTATAAGTCAACAGACAATTCGTTTATTAAAAAATATTGCTCGGGTGAAAAAAAAAATTTTAAAATAATGAAATAGATTAGATCGTATTTTTCAAACTCAAAAGGGATAATTGGACGATTTATTCAATATAAAGGAGAAAAATAACAAAATAATCCATAAAGTTTTTTAAAAAATTTGATATTAATTTATCATCATAAAGAACCTATAAAATATTTGATGTTTCTTGAAAAATGTTGCTGCATTTATATATATTAAAATTAAATGATATATAGCATCAATACACATTGCACGTCGATTTTGCCCAATATGATATTAGCGTTAATTTATATTCCCTAATGTACTATGGTCAAGGGAATCCTATGATAATGGGGGTTCAAACTCACTTAAAAAAATAAATATATGGGTGATTCTAATCTATTTGAATTTTATTGGTCAGTAGAAAAAAATGTATGTTAAAAAAAAACAATCTGTCCCAATAATCTTTAATTTTTTTAAAATTTAAAAATGAATTTATTGTTATTATTAATCACATATTAATTAAGAAATTTTTAAAATAAGTTTAGATGATTTATTTAAAAATCAACTGTCAATTAGTTCAGCATTCTTGCAATAGATGGCAGGCTAGTCTAACAGACGATATAGTATTACCCTATATCTGGCCTATATTTGTATATTTTTATGCTTTTATAAAAGAAAGATAATATATAATAACATTTATAAAGTATTTATTGTTAAAAGATCAATGAAAATCAACCAAATGCATTAAATATTATTAGCTACCATTCTGACATCTCTTGGCAAATTTTTGAATTACTTGATTTTTTGGGCATACTTTTTATGACACAGGACGCCAACTTATCGGGAAAAACATGCGTAACCACTTCGCTCCTGTTCCCCCTTAAGTAATAAAGAATAACACACAGACAGACAGACAACCGCCGCTCAACACGTGTATATCCATCAAAATCTCGACATCGAATTTTTGACATGAATTTATTGTCTGCTTTGAAAAAGGCATTTCTCACACAGACAAGAAAGTTTGTGCCATTTGGGCTGCCTAACTACCGGGCTCTAGTCTCAATATTATTGCCAGAGATGGAATGAAAATGTCTTCGAAAAAATATCAGCGATAAAAACTTTTATTTTAACAACAGTATTTTTTTAACAATTTAATACGATTTGGTACAAACGCTGCTACTTCGGTACGCCCTGAAGGGAACTTATCTTCCATCGTTAAAAGTTAATTCTACAATTTGATTTGGAGGAAATTAATATTATATTATCTGAATTCCTTTAGACCTTAGATAGATAGGAAATTAATTAGTAGTAGTAGAGAATTATAATAGAGTAGTAAAGCACTTGGGGTAAACAACTGTTAACCTATTTCATTTGATTAAACGGAAATTAAACAAAAATTGTCTAATTTAATTATTAAACCAAGTAGTTCTAGTCACTTCTCCCTATAACACATCCTCCTTTAGAAAATAATTTCTTGTTCATAGTTAAGATTTTACGCGGCAGGAGGCAAGAAAGTAATCTACGAAATAGCTCTATGCCTATTTACTATATGGGAGCTCTCAATCCACAATAGAAAATGTATGTGAACATACATCTAGGAGAGGAAATTTTAATTAAAAAAAAAAAAGTTTAATCGAAATTGTAATAAGAAATTGAATGAAGAAGTTTTTAACAGAGAGATATTTATTTTTAGGTTATTTCCTTTATGCAACAGTGGCGAGATAAATGGGCGGGGAGAGCATGGAGGTCGCGGGTGCGCAAGTCAATCGCTGTTATTAATTATTATTTATAATTTTCAATAAAAACAGTATATGCAAAGAGTTTTTAAACTTATAAGTCCAACTGAAATTTTTAACGGGCTTATTGAACCTACCATAAATTTGAAGTGAGTAGCAATCAAAGTTTATACAAGAATTTTATAATATGAAATATACAATAGATTCCTTTTGTGGTTAATTGATGCTGGGATTTCAGGCAGGCTAGGAAGAAATAAAACTTTTTAAATTTCTTCTTATTGTTAACGTTTTGGGTTAGCTCCTCAGTCCCTTATTCAGTACGAATAAACAGTAAAGTTTTGTTTATAGATCGCATATCGATCATTGCTCTAATTAGCAAAGTGTCTAACTCCACTTTTTTTCGAAAATAATTTTTTTTCTATTTTCTGTTGAAAAAGATCATTCTCCTTATGCCCCTAAGAGCGTAATTCTAATTTTTCAGTTCGAAAAGTGTTTAACAGTGGCTCTAACAATGACAATGAAATGTTTTTTGGCTCTCCTGAAAAATAAACAAAAATGGAGTTAGGCACTTTGCTTTTAGAATGTCGATATATAAATTTATGATAATGAATAAGGAAACAATGAGCATATCTGGACTGAGATATTAGCCCTAGATAAGAATAAAATTTAATTGTTGCATATGCACTTTAAACTCCCTACCGTTGAAATATTATAATAGTAATATCTTAGTAACAACATAAAAAGGAGGGTCATTGCTAATCGTATAGGCCTAAGCTGAAGATTACGAATCTAGAACATCTTGGGTTCAAGTCTAGCTTGGCAGAAATAAAAATTTATCCAACATTGCCAATACCCCCCCCCAGGTTTGATATGGCAAGGGAAGATGTAAACAGCCCAGTCCAATGAAGTAAAATGAAATGGATAAGAAAATATATAGGCTACTTCATTTAATATTACATAAATATTTATATTGATAAAATCTATATGTACTAAGATGCCGAAATAAAAAATTTTAATAATGAGTAGTGGGGCAGCCAAAAGCAATGCTCTTGGCAACTCCTGACGATAGACATCCTACGAATGTTGGCACAAACGTATTGTCAGGAGTTGCCAAGAGTCTCTATAAGCTGGAGACAAACAGCACTTTGTCCTGATGAAGGCCGGAATATCAGCCGAAACGTCGAAACATATGAAATTTGATGACTTGAATGTAGCTACTTGTCTTAATTACCCATTAAGACAGGTAATAAATAGCAAGTGGAAATATGAGCTGGATAGTCAATTTTGTTGCGGTTCAATTACTATTCTTAATTATTTTCATGATAGGTGAAATTTTTGGAAGATAAGCAAAGTAGGAAACGTTCAACACGAATTTCTTTTAACACGCTTCTTTCTTAACCTACTTTTAACATCTAAAAATTTAATCAAATTAAATTGAAATTCAATAGCCCTATGTTTTCATCTAAAAAAGGAAATTTTCTAAAGTAGGATTTATCATTTTATCAGCGGCTAGCGAATCCCTAATGGGAAGGGGATGAGAGAACCTCAATTAAGGCGCCCTTAATAGGTATTCATATAGATATACCTGTTATATATAAAGCCTAAATTATTGTTACGACCAGCCTTTTCGAATCGAAAAACGTTTATTTAACAAAAATTATTACAATGATAACGTACAATACAATAAACAATATTACAAGGCTGATATTTTAATTACAGTGGACTCTTAAAACCAGGGGGCGCCCCAGTTGAGCTTCCTCCCCCCCCCCCCCCGCCCTCAAAGGCTAGTTACGCCGCTGCGTGGAGGCCTAAACTCTCCATAGAGACATTATTCCCACTTTACACAATCACGAAATTATCATTGATGTAAAATGTGGAAAAGAAAACATCTGGTGTGTTGGTCGCACATCACACAACTTTCTCTTACCTTTGGTATTTGAAAGTGGTGTTTTGTGCTTGTCACCAGATTTTTTGTCTTGACATATATTTAGTTTCAAATTCAAAATTCAAATTCAAGAATTCAAGATGTATAATTTATAAACATGGTAAAATATTATATTAACATGGCAACCTTTTCTCCTCTCTTTCCTATGAAGTACAAGAGAAAAACATTCTTCAAAGGATTTCAAGTGCAAAATGAAGACATCTAAAAATTATTGATTTATGAATTTTATTCAAAACCTTTGGAGCGAATTTTGAGAAAAACTGAAAAAGTACATAAGTAAAGTACCAGTACTTTTTGGCCGATTTTGTTTAAAAGCTTATTTTCACACTTAAAAAACGTGTATTTCCATCAAAATCTCGACATCAAATTTTTGACATGAATCTAATACTTTCTCTCTTTCTATATACCGTAAGGTAAAAGAAAGTAAAATAATTTATAAATCTATCACACCAGTCATCCCTTTCCTGAAGCAAGTAGTTTTTATAATTAAAAAAAAGTTAAAATGATTTTCATGGCAGGGTAAAAAATTTTGCCGCCCCGCGGAAAAAGGAAAAATTTAGTTTCGTCAAAAAAAAAAGTTTCTGAGGGAAAATTTTTGAGTTCGGGCCCCCCCCCCTTCGAAAAAATTTCTATATTCACCCCTGATATAGTAAAAAAA
>JAKCPI010001522.1:0-77911 GCA_023213315.1 Euborellia annulipes
CCGTGGTTCGACTCCCAGCGAACCCTACCTTTTGTCGGCTATTTGAATTAATAAATATTAAATTATGAATCGCATCGAATTGTATCTTGAGACCAGATTCAACCCGATAAAAGCTACTCAATGCATTATTTGTTCCTAGGCCTCAGCACAGTGGTAGAGTTCTACCAAAGTGTCATCCCGCCGACAAAAAATCTATTTCAAATGAATTAGCTACCAATGAATTAAATAGAGACGAGGTCTAAAATGAATTTCGATGCTGAAAAAGACTTTAAATATATTTAAAAAAAAAAAAAAAAAAAAAACTATAGAACTATAGCTAAACAAATTTGATTTTCGCACTTCTCCCATTTACACACGACTTGATATTCTTGCGTAGTTTTTATTTTTCTATTCTATGATATTTGAAAAATTCAGTAGGCCTAGATGAGAGGGGGAGGGGGAGGGGGCAGGAACCTCTAGGGCCCAACAATAAAAACAAAAAAAGTAAAATCAGCGAATAACTACGCAAGTCCTTGTAATCGATTAGAGGAAAAAATAAACAATTCTCCTCTATCTTAATCAAGAGAGTTTTTAGTTTGCCCTTCAATGGTAAATAAATCAATTTTTTTTTTCTTTTTATTATATTATTTAGGGCCTAACTCATGCAAGCAGTAAGTAATATAAAATTTGTCCATAAACCCTTCGAGATGGGAGTGTGGGAGGGAATAACGCCCACCTTGTTGCCTGATTATTATGGGCCCTTCTCATCGTTGATAATCCCGCCTCGCCATCTTTTTCATTTATTCCCCCCCCCCACCCCCTTTAGACACCATCTTGATTTATTTTAACTGCTTTTTATTTTACTGCTTCTTATTTTATGGATAAATTTTTTTATGTTTGATTATGAAATTATTATTAGGAATATGTTGAGTATTGATTTTGAAAAGATATGGCCAGACTATAACAGATCGTGTTACACATCCTAGAATATTATTTCTTAGCCACTACATTGGATGATTAATCAGCTTAATTAATATAAATAGAACAAGCGATTTCTTATGTCTACTAGTAGGATTTCAATAAACAATTTCCTTTAAAATGGAAACTGATAATAATAATGAGAAAAAATGTTAAATTAGATGTCAAGGTTTCAGGAAACTTATTGTAACATCATGCTTTTTATGTAAACACTTGCTTTGATAATTGTGACTAACTTCATGGAAATGAGTGAAAATAGAGGGAAAATTTGAATCTAACTTCACAGAAATGCCAACAGATGGCGCTGACGTCACTGTATATAAAAAGGCACGTAACGGACATGACAGTTGGTTCACTTGAGTCGGAGCAAGTGCACAGTATTTGATAACGGCTGCAGAATAAGCAGTTGGAACGTTGTACAGTATTTATATACGTAGGGCTTATAGCTGGTAGTTCAATCAGGGATAGGTGAGAAGAAGAAAAAAATTCGCAGCTAGTTTTATTTCGTTATTTTTATTCCCATTATGTTGACGTTTCGAACCCGGTTGGGTTAGTATGTATATTTTTAATAAATATTTAATACAAAAATGTGGTCTTTGTTTAAAAATTCCACATAATAATAATAATAATAATAATATTAATTAGGGTTATCATTATCGAAAAAATCTGGCGGGGCTGGTCGCACAGCACACAACTTTCTCTTACCTTTGGTAATTGAAAGTTGTGTCGCACCAGATTTTTTGTGTAGACATATATTTAGTTTCCACAGCTATACCCCGAGTAATAGAATCCAAGATATAAAATTTATAAACAGAGGAAAATATTTTATTACAATGGAGACATTTGTATCTTTCCCTTGAAGTACAAGAGTAAAGTGGTCTTCAAACAATTTTGAGGGCAAACAAATTTTAAAGAGCATTTAAAAAATAATTGTTTTATGAATTTTAATCACAATTCCAAATGAAATGTCTCTCTTTTCATTTGTCTCTTATATTATAATATATCGTATTGTTATTATTCCATACAAGTGGGCAATAGAATGAAAAAGGAAGAGGAGTTAAGGGCAATGAGACCCTTATATGGACACATGGACGCACTTTAGCATTGCATTTAAATGGCGTCATGAGTCATGCAAGAGAGACGTCTCGGGAATTTCATTCAATTACAAACGGAATTTCAAATTGATATCAATAGTTAACCTATTTATTAAATTTTAATAAATGACTCATATTTTTTCAATACGGGATAATAAAATCAAAGTTGTTGATAGTTAATTCAACAGATGGTGTTTGGTAATGAATAAAGAATCCTTTCTGGAAGATAAATTTTTTAATCTTTAAATAAATAAATTTAAGTTATGGACAAGTTCTGTTCTTGGCCGCATTGTAGGTGTAATTTTTACTTTCTCTTATCTATATATGTAATATATAGAGAGAAAGTATTGCGATCATGTCGAAAATTCGATGTATAGATTTTGATGGATATACACGTTTTGAGGTCCCAGAGTTAAATAAAAAGTGGATCCCGCAAATTGGTCTGTCTGTCTGTGCGCATGAAGGAATTAAACTACGAGCTTGAAATTTTATATTCAAGTTAGTTACCCCCCGGACAGTCAAAATAAGCTTTTGAACAAAATCGACTAAAAAGTACTAAAGTACTTTTTCAGTTTTTTTTTTTTTGAATTTCTCAAAATCTGCTCCAACAATCTTGATTAAAATTCAAAAATCCATTATTTTTTTATCCTCTTTATAGTGTATATTCTCATTTTGTCCTGAAAATAGTTTGAATTACACTTTACTGATGTAGTATTTCAGATTTTTCAAATTAATTTTCCGGCTCTTCCTTCCATAGAGCCAATGATAAATCCCTTTGAGGATTTGCAAGTAAATTGCAATTCAAAAGGGGGAACTCTTTACACATTTAAAAAAAATTTTTCCAATTCTTATGAAATTTTGAATTTATTCTATTCTGAATAAAATATCCAAATATGAGATTAAAATTTTAAAAAATAACCAGAGTTTGTTTAAAGCAGTCAATATTTAAAACGCAAGTTTGGAACCATGAGAAACTAAATATATCTCGATACAAAAAATCTGGTGTGCTGGGCGACCAGTCACACCAGATTTTTCCTGAATGAGACCCAATGCTGGTTAGCCCTGCTCTAAGTTGCAAGTTTGGGCATTTCGTAATCGTAAAAATCAAAAATAAATTTGACATTTCCTCGGTGTTCAGTGGATTTTTTTGTGAATTAAAAAGCTAAAATATTTTGTATGAATTAAATTAATTGCTAATAATTGCATGAATAATTTAATTTATAATTTCTATTGAACCTTGAAAAGTTTTAGAGAAAGTCAAATGATGTAATAAAAAAAAAAGTGAGAGAGAAAGAAAAAAAAATTAAACTTTCTTTCTTATTAAAATTCTTTTAAGGTATGAAATTCAATAAAAAATGATTACTCGAATCAAGTTATTAATTTAAATTGTGAGTAAATAGAGAGATGAAAAGGTGTGAGTAGAGGGGGGGGGAGGAATTCGTAATAATAATATTAAGGAGAGAGAGAGAAAGAGAGAATGTCAATAAATCAACCAACAGAGTGATTTTGTTTGCGTGTGTCAATGTCAATTTCAAGCAAACGACGCCAAGGCAGCAGCAAATAATTAGCACCTGTCACCGAGATTATAATATAATTTTCCCATATCTATATATACACATGGATATGAGTGAGAATTTATTTTGTTGCGGTTATGCACTTGAGTAGGGTAGGTCGGGGTAGAGAGATGCTATAATATATTTATTTTCTCAATTAGACGTCATTGGAAATTTGTACCTATAGAAAAAAAAATACCTTAATCTTTTGCATGACGGTTTTAACATGAAAGACAATGCGTGTGAATCACTCATCATAAATAACGATGTTATTTTTATAACATAAATATTTTGCATTGCTTAGTTCCAGCTCTACCGGAAGAAGAATTGCTGATTATTGAGATTATTAAATATAACATGTAAATGCGATTGTTAATTATAGGCCTATATTATTTATATCTCTAGTAATAATTATTTGTATAATGAAATTAAAAAATTTAATTCAATGATTGTTATCTTTAGTAATAAAAAAAAAAATTTGCCATTAAATGTGGTTTATAATACAAAAATTACAACGTTTCGGTCTTCATCAGGTGATGTATTTACTTTAAACACTAACTGAGCACTTTTCAAAACGAAGACAGCTACAGAAAACTGCAGAAGTGTTGTAATTTTTGTATTATAAATTACTAATTAAAACAAACCACGTTTAATGGCAAAAATGTCCTGTAGGGGTATGTGTTCAAATTTCGGCACAAAAAATCTGGCCAACAAGTACAGAATGCAACTTTAAATTACAAAAATTAAGAGATAGTTGTGTTCTGTGCGACCAGTCACACCAGATTACCCCCCTCTGGGTCCGCCCCTGAATAAGGACATTTTTCAGATCATAAAAAGCTAGACAAGTGATCTGATCCTAAACACATAAAACATAAAAATATAAATGTCGTTGACCTGTTGTCTACTGACTGGTTTCAGGATATTTATAATATTATCCTCCTGATATACAGCAAGGATTCGTTAATAATTTTAAATAATGTTAACTCTATATCAGGGTCAGCAGTGCATAGTGGTAGAACAATCACCTTATGCTAGAGTTCAGGGGCTCGATAGCAGTTCCAAAATTTTTTTTTAAATTATTCAATACAATGGCTACTAATTAATTTAGAAAAAAAAGGACAGGGCCTAAATGTCTTCAGATGCCTAAAAAAAGAAAAAGAAAATTAAAAAAAGGATGTCTGATGAAAATTCAATTCAATGTTATATAAAATAAAATAGGTCGCTGGCTCAATAAACATATCACCTCGCTCTTAAATTTGATTTAATTAAAATTTCACTAACTTATTTCTTATGTTTTGCATGGCATCTAGAAAGCCCGAATGGAATTTTGACGCCTGTACCTTCTAAATGAGGCGATTTTAACAAATATTAGAGAGCTTTGTTTGAAAAGGCTGGAGATTTTTCAAACAACATCCTATAGATTGCTAGTAAGCCAGTCAATATATCGCCCGAGATAAAGAAAATTTGCCAGATGAGTTTGTATTTGATTGGACATATCGCGCACAATCAAACGAAATTCATCTCTCAAATTTCCTAATTTTAGACAATATATTGACTACTGTATGGGTGTGCGTTGTTTTAAAACCTCAAACAAGTAGTGGTTAAAAAATGCAATATAAAACTTATATAATATTTATTTGAAAACTTTTTCTCTAAAGAAAATCAATTTAATTAAAAAAATCTCTTTGTCTTAATAAATATACTTTATTTCCTTGCTTCTGAATTGTGAATAATATTAAGTTATATAAAAACAAAAATCTTAGAGTTTAAACCTCCAGAGAACAGTAGCGATTTGCTCAACAAAGCAATTAAATTGTTTTATGTAATCGTACTTAATTCCTTTGATGTGAAATTGATTCTCGAAGCAATTCACATTATAAAGGGATGTTATATAAATCTTGAGATTCGGTATATGAAAGGAGGGAGGGGGCGGGGTATTAATCAAATTATGAAATTGAAATTTTAGCTATTATATGAGAAAGAGAGAGAAATTGAAATGTTTAAATGTTCATAGTACCTTTAAGCGAAAGGAGTAGCGAGGATTTGGGGGTAGCCGAAATAAATAGGGTAGAGTATTTTTGCAAGTAGTTTTGTTAGTAGTCTATTTCTTAAAATTTTTCTTTGGAGGGGCTCCTGGGGCTCCTTTCAAATTGTTTATAATAAGAACTCTGACTTTACATTTAATGGTAATAAACAGAGAAGAAAACAAGACTTGTGCTGCCAATTTTTATTTCAATTAAATTATCAAACTCACCGCTAACCTTTCGGTCTCAGTGTTAGATCATCTTCAGTGCCTGCTGACAATAATATAAATGGGCAATTTATTTTTTATTAGCGACAACACTGAGCTTCTATGGTCTTCTTACTGCAATCGTAAAGAAATGATTCATAAGACAATATATGTTAGTTAATTCTGGGACGAGGTTTTACCTTGAAATCTCTTAAAATAAATAAATATTCGACCTTGAAATACTAGAGTCTTCAAGTAAATATAAATTGGTTAAAACGTTGCTACACTGCCATGTCAAATAACCTGACAACTTGACATCATTTTTGTCATGATGAAGAGTGCGATCGGCACTCGAAACGTCGACAAAAAATAGATTTTGTTTTATTTTTCGCCTTGGCTGCTCTTGTACATGAGACTTAGCTCGGGAAACTTGTGTGTATTTGCCTGTTTCCCTGATTAATACAACAATTGCCATAAATTGAGTTATGGGTATTAATAGTCGAGTTTATAAACAAGATATAGTCGGGTTCCATTCATTTGAACGAGAGAAAGTTGATCCAATGAGCAGGGAGTATTAATCTGGATGGGTGATCGAAATGATGATAAATTTCTATATCTTTAAAAGAATTGAACTTTGACACTAAATTATGATTAATTGAGGTTCATATAGCAGGATCTTTTTTTTTAGGTGTTGTATTGATGGTAAGACGAGAAGTGAGAAAGAGAGAGTGAGATATGAGTTATTGGAGTAAATTGACTCCAAAGTCTTCATAAAATTCCTATTGCCTTGAATCATTGTGTGCGTGAGTGAAGAGAGAGAGAGGCACACGAGAAAGAAGCTAAAACAGCAGCAGCTGCCGATGTGACCCGCCCCTCGGGGTCAATTGACCCCATGACGTCATTAGACGACCACCAATTGGACTAATCAACGGACCAAAATGAAAACCTTTGATGAACAAAGACAAAAAATAATAACAATTTATTGAATGAAGAAAAAAAATATATTTTCTTAAACTTTACTATATATCGAACAGTTGTGAATATTTTGTTTTTAAAGGGACTGTTCTTGAAGCGATTAAATTATGAGATAAGAGGTACATGATGTTAAAAATCAGATGTGATGGTCGCGCAACTTTCTCTTGCCGAAGGGTAAGAGAAAGTTGTGTGCTGTGCTTGTTTTTGTGTCGAGATCTATTTAGTTGCCCTTAGCACCAAAGTTCCAAACTTGAACACGCGATTCATAGATGGCGCTGAGCTACGAATGCTGCCATTACAGTAAAGTGTGCTTCAAAGAATTTTCACGAAAAATTTCACTGATATACTTTTTAAAGAGCATCTAAAAAATAGTTGATTTATGAATTTTAATCAAAATCGATGGAGTGAATTTTGAGAAAATCACAAAAAACTGGAAAAGCACATCAGTAAACTACTAGTACTTTTTAGCCGATTGTGTTCAAAAGCTTATTTTCACCCCTTAGGGGAGGTGCCTAACTTAAATCAATCAAATTAAATTCAATCTCGTAGCTCTTTTCCTTCCTGAGATATTTTGTTCACAGAAACAGACAGCTAGTTCATGTTGCGAAAACTACTTTTTTGGATCCAGGGAACCTCAAAACGTGTATATCCATCAAAATCTCGACATAGTCTCCTTTGAGCTCTATACACTTTGTCCAACGTTTCTCCAATGTTTTTATCTCTTCTAAAAAATAAGATTTATCGAGGACATCAAAATCATCGTTACAGTGAAATCTCTTTCCGCCGAGTCATTTTTTCAGGTTGGGAAACGAGAAATAGTCACTCGGGGCTAAATCCGGAGAATAGGGCGGATGAGGGAGCAATTCGTATCCCAATTCATGGATTTTTGCTATGGTCACTTTTTTCCATTTTCTTATCAAATCACGAGGTAGTCTGCTATTAATGGATGTCAAACAAAAACTAAAAGACCCAGCTGGTTCAAATTTCGAAAGGAGTCAGCTGATAGTTGCCTGCTGACAGGAGCAGTGTTGCCATTTCAGTTAAGAGGCGGGAAATTCAAAAACTCACGGACTTATTGACCTGCCCTCGTATTAGAATTAGAATATTAGTATAACTTTTTTTAAATTTTTTTAATATTCGAGTACATTTAGATCCTTTTCCCAGTCTTTTTATTTTAATTGGTCACTCCAACTTAATAAATTAAAAATAATTTTAATGCTAGCCACATCAGAATATATTTGAGGGACAAATTAATCAGCTTGGATGAGGCAATATTGCAGAAACAATGTGAATCTTGCATATATTGCCAATATTGCAAGAATATTTCTGCAATATTACTGCAACATTCCAAGCTGTTTGGGAATGTTTTCCAATTATGTTTGGCTTTTTTCTTCTGAAAAGGAACAAATTTTGTATTTTATTTATCTTCAAGTGGGTTATTTGTAACAGATGTGACGGCGCAGTGGCGCATATAATTGGTCACACCGCCTGTCAGCAATTGATCGCCGAGATACGAGAAAGAGAGAGAGAGAGAGAGACCCAAAACCCAACAACTATTTTTAGTTAGAATTTGATCAAATCAAAAAAAAAAAAAAAAAAAAAAAAAAAAGAGGAAAAAAAAATAAAGTTAATTGATCTATCTGCTCGGTGTTGCGGCAAACGAACGAGAGAGAAAGAGAGAGAGAGAGGTGAAATTAAAGCCTCTCGCTAATGGGTCTTGATGACGACGCCCTTTGGGGAGGGTTAATTAATTCCATATTAAGGGTCTCTAATCAACCTGATCAACTTTTGCCACCTGATGTTGCGATGAGCAATTTATATCTCCCTACAATTAAATTACTACCGAAATATTCAGCGTTATTTTAGTAACGATATTTTTGATATTCCGCCCCTGAAGTAGTGACTCGGTTCATGATACAAAGAGTCAAGGGTCTGGAGAAATAAATATGTAAAGACAAGGGTTAATAATATGCATATGAATAAGTTATCTATCATTCATGTCTTCGAGGTATCTGACCTGAGGTGTAGAAAGACAAAAAGTGTTAACTGTTTTAATAATTAATTCACCATTCAATAGAGAATTCTCTGTCAATTGATTTATATTATTGTTATTAGAAATAAAAGACATTTTTTGGCCAAATAATAATGCAAATAGTGTCTTATTACGTAATTACAATAATTACAACATTTCCGCTGTTAATTCTGAAGCCGTCATCAGGTAGATTAATTCACTTTGAATAATGAACTCTGTCACACTAATTCATTATTCAAAGGGAATGCATATAGGCCTACCTGATGACGACTGTAGAATTAACAGCCGAAACGTTGTAGCTTTCAATTAATTAGAACAAAATTTGACAAAATTCGAA
The DNA here is from genome assembly GCA_023213315.1 of Euborellia annulipes. Classification (NCBI taxonomy): domain Eukaryota; kingdom Metazoa; phylum Arthropoda; class Insecta; order Dermaptera; family Anisolabididae; genus Euborellia; species Euborellia annulipes. The sequence goes on from JAKCPI010001522.1 coordinate 9,179, forward strand.
CACAAAGTGGGGAGTTATTCTCTTTGAGTGTTCAAAATATTCAATTTCTCAACAGTACCTTATTTTAATAAGAGTTTTTGCTCTTCAAGTTTTTAATTCCTAATGAAAACAAAAGATAGATTGCGTTATAATTATAATTAAACACATCATATAGGTATTAGAAGTTTGTTGAGTTTTTATTTTAATATTTTCAGATTTTAAATTACATAATATAAAATTATATCTTTAGAAAAGTTTTTTTTTTTTTTTAAGTCTTCGGCATCTTAGGCTGAACGCACACCAATTGAGCAAAAATCTTTAATGACAAAACATTTTTGACGAATTGTGCCTAAAACTGTTTTTTCAATGCTTTTCTATGGGTCACCGATTAGGCAAAACACAATTTGGCATGATTCGAGATCAATGAACAGTAGCGTAGCCAGAATTTCTGCTTGGGGGGGGGGGGCCAAAAGTTTTATGAACCCCCCCCCTTCTCCAAGAAACTTAAAGTGGAGAAATTTTTTTTAGATAATATAATAATTATAAATAAAAAACAAATAAAAAAAATTTTTTTTTCTTGAAATAAAAAATTATTTTAATACAAAATTCATAAATATTAGAGATTTTTTCAATTATTTATAAGTTTTTTGTTAGATTTTAGAATTTATGAGAGTTAATAAAATAATTATTAAAAAAAAAAAATCATTAGGGAAAACAATAGGTATTTTTTTGTTTTGGAGAAGGCTTTGGGGGGGGGGCCCGGCCCCCTGGGCCCCACCCTTAATACGCCACTGTCAATGAACAAAACTTTTTATCAAAATTACATTAATAAATTTTAAATAGTATTAATATTTTAAAATAAATACAAAGTGATAACAAAATTTTCTCATCAATTAATTCCTGAATGGAAGTGAACATGGAAACCGTAAATCAAAGTTATAATGAAATTGACTTAATATTATTTATTTTGTTGTCTTTTCGAAATCGCACTGATCCTCATTTTCATTATCAGGAATAATATCAAAAAATTAAATTTTGAATTCTACGAATTCATTTCTCATTTTTCAAAAAAAAAAAGGATTTTGGTTTATTTAAGGTAAACAATATATAATATAGGTTAAATAAGTTTTTATTGGTTGTTAACATCATATAAAACAACGGGTTAGGAACATAAATCATTTTTGCAAAATGAAAATCCTGCATTGAAATATTGTAAAAATAATTTTAAGCTTTTACATTAAATATAAATTTTTTTAGGACATATTTCATAAAAAAAAATTATTAATTACAGCATTTGCAACAATATTCCGTGCTTAACTCAATTTTGAATTTTTTTGGTCTTTGACACACATTTGCATAACAGGGTCCATTTATGATTGTCATTTTTGAATTATGAAAAATCTCGACATCGAATTATTGACATGATCGCAATACCTACTCGCTATATAACACCTAATATAGGTAAGAGAAAGTAAAAATATAAAACCTCCTCTGCTGGCTATTTCACTTTTATTTTTCTACGATAATTTTCATGTGTAGAGGGACTAAAGGGAGAGAGAATGAATCGCAAGGGAGCTAGTTTCGCTGTCAGGTGTCACGTGGATGGACGACTGGTCTTAATTATAATTGGATACTGCATAATGCATGAAGAACGAGGAGAACACTTCCTAAGCTTATTAATCTTGTTGCTGATGCTTCAAAATTATGCAACATTTTCCTTTCGACTTGGCAATAGTTTGTTTACTTATTATCATTGGTGAGGGGAACCGGGAAGGGGGAGAATCTTAATAATAAAATCCATATAAGGAAGAGACAAAGGGAATTGAGGGGCAACATATTTCAAAAAAAAAAATTTAGATTTGGTCAATAAAAATAATATTTTGATCATTTTTTTCACGATCATGTCAAAAATTCGATGTCGAGATTTTGATGGATATACACGATTTGGGGTCCCCGGAGTCCAAAAAAAGTGGATCCCGCAAATTGGTCTGTCTGTCTGTGAAAAAAAATATCTCAGGTACGAAAAGAGCTAGGAGATTGACAAACCCCCCCCAAAACCCCCCCCCCCCACCCAAAAAAAAAAATTTTATATTTGAGTTAGGCACCACACCAAGGGGTTAAAATAAGCTTTTGAACAAAAATGTACTATAAGTAGAAGAATTTCGATGGCTGAGTGGTAATTATTAGGATTAGGAAGATGTATGACAGGCAGCAAGTGATAAAGAAACTCTATTTGATTATCGTCGACGTTTCGGGATCACGTCGAACCCATCTTCAGGATGATAAACTGTTGTTGTTGCTTAGATAGATGCAATTTTGGTTCATACAAAATAAATAATTAAATTTGCAATGGGCCCGATTGAAAGACTTTCAATCTTGGCCAGTGCTGTCGTTTAGGGCCCATTTGCCACAAATTAAAAATATAGCCCATGCGCCTACGGCAATTCTCATATACATCTAATGGTATATGCAAATTTAATTATTTATTTTGTATGAACTAAAATTACATCTATCTAAGCAACATTGACAGTTTATCGTCCTGAAAATGGGATCGATGTGATTCCGAAACGTCGACGATAATCAAATAGTTTCTTTATCACTTGCTGGCTGCCATACATCTTCCTAATCCTAACAAAAAAGTACTAGTACCCTTTCAGTTTTTATCGATTTTCTCGAAATTCGCTCCAACTATTTTGATTAAAATTCATAAATCAAATATTTTTTAGATGCTCTTTAAAAAGTATGATTTTTCGTGAAAATTTTTTGATTTACTGATGTGAAAGCATTCGTAGCTCAGCGCGATCTATGAATCGCGTGGTCAGGTTTAGAACTAAAGTGCTAAGGGCAACTAAATAAATAAAATCTGGTATGACAAGCACAATACACAACTTTCTCTTGGGTAAGAGAAAGTTGTGTGCTGTGCAATCAGTCACCCATTATGAAGATTGAGAAAAATAACTAAAGAAAAAAAAAATCGTTAAAATAGACGTCGTATGCAATGTCATAGTTTAATTCCTTGGTTTCAATCAATCATAAATTGCTGCAGAAAATTTTATTTCCATAATGTTGACATTATAGATATAGAATATAGATAATAATAATAAAAAATAGGATGATGGAAGGAGGATGTTTTACGGAATGTTGCTGGCTGAGAGATATAAATAAACAAGCGAGGCTTATCCTGAGGGATCTCGGTGCCTTGCGGTGCCGCCAGCATTGATCGGTGGGACGGCCCCACCGGGGCACGAACCTGGCACTACCAACCCGAGCTAATTGGTCCTAATGCGGTGTCTCAAGCCAAATTAGACACGTACCATTTACCATTTACATTCCAAATTATTATCATCATTCTTTGCAATCATTTGCTTTATCTCAATAAAGAGGAGATTCATTTGATAGCAAGCTCTTTTTTGGCTTTAGAGATTAAAACAGAAATCAATTTCGAAATGTGGAATAAAAAATTATATTCAGAATAAGAAAAACTTGATTATGCTTTTTTATAAAATTTTTTGAGTTAAAGTTTAGTTTAATCAGAAGATCTTTGAATTTGTAGCTTTTTAGTCTTTTTCGGCATTTGGGCATCTATATACAGTATTTAGATAGGTGATATAATTTAAATAAATTAAATAAATTCTATTGCTGTTAACGGAAACCGAATCACTGACCCATGGATGTTGAAGATAGAGGGAATTAGCTACTGTAGTTAAGAAAAGTTTTAATGAATTTTTTATAATATAAAAAAATATGCATGGGCGGCATATATGAAAAATTGAATAAGGAAAGGGGGAGAAGGAAAGCAGAAGCAGCCAAATGCACTCGATGCTTATTGAAACGGTTCGATACAAATTTTTTGTTTCATCTAATTCTGGGCCCTTTATAATGCATCAACAATTTATTTTTGATGTAAAATTTTAAAAATTTGATTTGTAATTATATTCTGGCAAACAAGTACAGAATGCGCCTTTAAATTACCGAAATTAAGAAAAAATAGTGTGCTGTGCGACGAGTCACACCAGATTACCCCCCCCCCCCCAGAGAAACACCTCTGGAACCGCCCTTGCATCAGAGTTCATCCATATGTACACGCAGAGGAATTTGTATAGTATAAAATATACTAACATACTAACTTAACTAATTTTCAGAAAATTATTCGATTAAGGGTATTGAAATCGCGTTTTTAATCTTAACTTAATAATAGGAAAATGGGAATGATAAATGGAAATCAATAGACGCAAGTTAAAAACTGAGAACAATATTTATTTAGCAATTGAAGATTTGAATCATTTTAAATTATTTTAAAAATTATATTTTATCAATTTAAAAATTGAATAATTAAATCTCACTAATTTTTTTATAATTCGTCATATATATTAAATTTCAAGTTTCCTATTTTTGTCGTCTCGGCTTGTGACGTCATGGTTTGTAGCGTCACAGTCTTTGACGTCACGGCTTGTAAAGCGACATGCTGATAGAAGAGCGAAAAAATTTGAGGGGATCAAATAAAAGTTGCACTTTAAAAAAAAATAGGCCATCTTCATTTACTATTTAAAACTAATGATAAATTAAAATTTTGAAGAGAACTTTCCCTTCTCCAAGATGATTCTTTATCAGATTACTAAATTAGGTATTTTAGAAATTATTATTAAGCAAGAGAGCATATTTATAATGCTTGTTTAATGATATCTCTGTATGTGGTTACGCTTGTGTGAGCAAAAATTTTTTTTTTAATCAAGATGCTAGAGAATGATATTAATAAACAATGTTGTAATAAAAAAAAAAAGTTAACAGTTAAAACAAAGAAAGTAAGAAAGATTAACTAACCCGCGGTGGATGCACTGAGTCGAGAGGCGAACGCCGATGCAGCTGCTGCAGCCGCTGCAGCGCGAGCTTCTTTACCAGCTAACAGTTGTGTGACGTAAAGTGAGGCAGACACTTGTTTGGGTGTCACGGCTTCTTTTGCGATGTCGCCGCATGCAGCACTCTCCAAGTCCTCCCCGTTCATCCCCGAGGTGGTGGAGGTCCAGATGCCCTACCACCTGTCGACATCAATATTTTGATAAAGGAGTGTTTTACAATAAAGATTTTTTTTTTTTTAATATAATTTTTAAACTTATCTAATGATATTTATCTAATATGAAATGAACTCGTTTTAGCTGATCTGATGATGCTATTTGTAGTGAAATCTTTGTGTAAGGATATATTAATAAATAAAATTAGATTTAAGGTGCGCGTCTCGAAAAACCGTTAGAAGACGATTCAGTACCGAGTTACTCGAGGCGGCAAGAGATGGAGTTAGTTTTTTCCATAGGGATACAAGGGATTTATTCCATTTCATTTGAAAGATTCCAGCTAATTAATTAAGGGTAAAAAATTAATTATTTTTTACAATGATTACTAATTTAATTATCTACAAGATATAGAGCGAATTTTTTAAAAAATATCTTTTATTTAATGTGATTAGTCTAAAAAAAAATTTTATTTTTTCGAAAATCAAAAAAAGGGCTTCTATAAGTTGTAGATATTTTAAATACCTTTAATTTTAAAAAAATTTGAGGTCGATAGCTTCAAAATTGTGGCCGCTGGAATCTTCCAAAATTAGCACCCACGGCCGATTTTAAATCGACTAAACTATTTAGTTGAATTGGCCTAAAATCGTGGTGCATAATCAATTTTTACCCAACTAAACTGTAGAGTCTCTCTCATCTTTTCAGATTCAGGTTTCGGCCGGTCGAAACCGAAACTACGGCCGAAACCAGGATTTTTGGCCGAAACTGGCCGAAACCGTAACCGAAACCGAATATTCGGTCGGTTCCTGGTAAATATCGAAAAGATGAAATTTTTATATTCCCTCTCAGTATATGTATATGAGTCACTTGGACAGCTGATTGAGAGATTAAATGCGATCTTCACACGCTTCAAGTTCATGAAAGGAATGTTTGCTTGCTAGTGACATAGTGAACGTACATTCATCTCTTTAATTTCGTGTAATTGGCGTTTGAGTCTCTTTAAATTTAATTGTTGCTTGTTATTTATTCTGTTTTTGGTAGGCTAATAATAAAAAATATGGTGTGACTGACCGCACATTTGGTAATTGAAAGTTGCTTGATGTGCTGTTCGAAAAAAAACTGAAAAAGTACACTAGTAAAGTACTAGTCTTTTTTGTCTGTTTTGTTCAAAAGCTTTGAGCTGCATTTTAGTGGGTACTTATTTTAAATATCATATTTTTGAGCTCACAGGGCCACAAAACGTGTATTTCCATCAAATTCTCGACTTCGAATTTTAGACACGATTGCAATATTCTCTGCCCATATATTCTTTTAACTAATAGAGTTAAGTGAAAGTAAAAATTAATGTAATTATTAATGACAGAATAATTTTGTTATTAAAAAAGTAAAAATTTTTTTTAGGATGATATTATATTTTTTTAAGTATAATGAACTGGTCGAAATTAAGACCCATTTCTAAATAAAAATCTCTTTTTCCGTTTCCGGTTGATTTCAGCGGAGGCCATTAGCTATGCCTTTTTGAGAAATATAATTAACATTTTTGAGGAAGCATTTCGGCATCTAGTCATGTTTTCGTCACGCTTCTCTATCTTGCTCTTATTTTACACCTTTTAATTATTTTAAATAAACTAACAATTTTTTTTCTATTATAGCTAAAAAAATGTAAATTCATAAGATAGAAAAGGAATTATATAAATGACAATTGGAATATCTATGCTAAAAAATTATCAAAATAATTGTATCTAGTATTTTAAGCTTAGCCTAAAAAAAAGATTAAAAAATTATTTCAATTCATTGGACTGTACCAGTATATACTTCCCTACCTGGCCTCAATTTATTTCGCTAAAAATTGTCTTCTCTATCTAAACTAGGCAAAGTGTGTAATTTAATTTTTTTATCTTTATCACACATACACACACCTTTTCCGGCTTATTCATTCTAGCTAGATAATAATTCTTCTATTTTCATCCAATCTACTGCATTGAATTGTCTTACGTGATTTTTAAATTAAAAGAGAAACTCTCTTATCCGAACTAATTGAGATCAGAACTCGTCCGGATAAAAAAATCGTATAGAAAAAAAAACATCAAATAAAATAGATAAATTCCCCGTCTAACTCTAGGTTAATAGATTACTTTAAAAGAACGTAGGTTTGGTTGATCCAAACCAATTGATTGGTAAATAAAGTTTCAGATGGGAAATATAAAAATGTTAAGAATTAGTTTTATTAAATTTCAAAATAAGTCAATTGTAAGGGAAACCTTATTTTTCTATGCTTTGCCGAACAGGAGCTTATTTTTATGAGTTAGAAAAACAATATTAAAAAGAAATGTGTGCCTTTGAGGATTTTTATCAAAAACCACTCTATCCCGGTGATGTATATTCAGAAATAAAATTTCATGTCGATTGGCTCATTTATTTCACACTCCATCCCTTTGAATGGGAAAAAATAAAAGAAGGAAAAAATATTATTCCAACGATTTTTTTTTTAATTCATAAATCAACTATTTTTTAGTTGCTCTTTAAAATGTATATTCTCATTTTGCCATTGAAATCTTCTGAAGACCACTTTACTCTTGTACTACATAGGAAAGATAGGATCATTTCGATTGCCATGGTAACAAAATATAAATACTATCCCATACTTATAAATTTTACATCTTGAAATTCGAATGTACCGTACTGTCGGATCTTAAATATATGTCGTCACAAAAAATCTGGTGTTACAAGCACAGTACACAACTTTCTCTTGCCGAAGGGTAAGAGAAAGTTGTGTGCTGTGCGACCAGTCACACCAGATTTTTAAAATAAATTATTGTAAAAATTTCAAGGATGAAATGTTCCCTATTTTTAAGTTAGGTCCCCTCCGTCAAAATATTTTGAATAAAATCGGCCAAAGATTATTAGTACAGTACTTTCTAATATTATTTTCTGTTTCATTTAGAAAATATTGTGACGTCGTATATTTTGTTTAAAAAATTGAAAGGAAAATAAGAATATTTTAATCAGACTATTTTCTTACAAGTACTTAAATGAATAATAAATAGGATAGGCACAAAAGTTTTGTGATTGTAATGAAATAAATAAATAAAAATCCTTGTTTCATGATCCAAGGGCTTTTTCATACTGAATGAAACAATTTAAATAACATTTAATTTATATAAATAAATATGGAGCCAGTCAAATAAATATATAATTGATATTAATTATAATCTTTGATGTTGAATGAAATATAAAAAAAATTAACTAATGTGTATGCAATATTTCAAAACGAATCAATAAGCAAAACAAATAAATATGCCTGGGTCACATGTGTCGTAATTAAAATATTAAAGTCTGTATAAGACATCAGATGCCTAAAAGACTAAAAAAATAAATAAATAAACAAAAGCAAACAATAGTTAAATAGTTTTCGAGATCTATTCATTTGATTAAGATATCAATGAATACCTCGATCAAGACTTGAATAGTCATAGATATTTTTAGATAAGATATTTTCCGGTGACCTGGTGCACAGGTTAGCACATCGATGCCCAGGATGACTGGAGATCCTGGGTTCGATTCCCAGGGACGTTTGGTCCAACAACAAATGAACATTCTCACAAATTTGTTAAATATATCTAGTCAAGTCCGAGCCGGCCCCCGAGTTTGGCGTAGTATGTAGCGCGCCTCCCTCCTATACCAAACGTCGCGGGTTCGGACCCAGGCAGACCAATGATTCTATTTAAGCCATTTGGATATCAGATGGCTTAAATAGAAATGCCTGAACCCATAATAGATAATATTATATTACAACGGTTATCGTCTAAAGTCTTAAATGGCCTAAGTTGCCGAAAAGACTGTGTGAATGTGTGTGTGAGTGTGAGTGTGAATGAGAAAAAAGTGTGAATGTTTTTTATTAAAAAAAAAAAAAAAAAAAAAAAAAAGTCCGAGCCGACCAAATGGCTTAAATAAGAATGCCTGGACCCCTAATATGTATATATTATCAATAACGGTTATCGTCAAAGTCTTAAATGGCCTAAGTTGCCGAAAAGACTGTGTAAATGTGTGTGTGAGTGTGAGTGTGAATGAGGAAAAAGTGTGAATGTTTAAAAAAAAAAAAAAAGTCCGAGCCGAGGTAGTCAGTGAATATCAAATATTGAATATATAGATCGGTTAAGTCGATTTTTTTGTCCAAAATAGTTAAGTGGCCTAAGAGAAGCAGGGATTATCTTTGTTGTACAATGAGAGCCACAATTAAGTCCCCACCTGGGAGGTAAAGCCTTAAGTATATGGTATACCTATAGTGAAATAATTTTAATGAAATAATGATCAAAAAGGTAAAATAAAATCTGGGATGTTTTTTTTTTTTTTTTTTTTTTTTTTTCAAATTTAAAATTATTTCACTACTAGTCGGAAAGCCCCGCCGGAGACTTTCCGTCTAGCCAGGGGGCTGCGCCCCCTGTACCCCCTTGCTCGCCCTCCCTTTTCATTTGTATATATAGAGTTTATTTTAACGGTTAATTATTCATATATGGACCCTGTTATGCAATGGTGTGTCAAAGACCAAAAATCGAGTTTTGAGAAAATCAACATTAAAGTTTTTTGTTTACATTGGATTATATATAATTTTTCTTGTCAATTGTGCAAGTAACATTAAATATAAATTTTCTTAGAACATATTTCATAAAAAATACTATTAATTAAAGCATTTGAAACAATATTCCGTGCTTAACTCAATTTTGAATTTTTTTGGTCTTTGACACACCATTGCATAACAGGGTCCATATATACTCAAGGTTATAGCTACCAGGTGGGGACTTAATTGAGCCGCTCACTGTATAAGAGGGCAAGTCAGGGGCTGGCTCTAAATTATATATTCTAGTTATTAAAGTGTGCTTTTTTGGAAGTCAATCTAAATCTTCAGTTTTGTAAACTTTAAAAGTCGTGCCCTGAAAAGTAAACAAAAACCACTTAACTACTTATTCACTGGGCTAACAGAATTATTCTCTGATAAGGGTTTTGCTGCTAACAGTAGAGCCTAGACCAAGATGTATGTTATAACAAGCAGCTGACTGATTTTTCACTTCAAATCTCTTTTTAGGGAAATGCAATGACAACTTGCATATATTAGTTGGTGTTGGCCGAATGACTGGAGATCCTGGGTTTGATTCCAAGAAACGTTCGGCCCATCAACAAATCAACATGCGAATTTGTTAAATATATGTCTAAAGCTAATGATTATTTTTTTCTATTAATATGTACTGAAAATTGACCAAATATGCATTTAAAAAGACTAAAATATATGCTTCCAGTTAATTTGTTAAAAAAGAGACACGATTGAAATGACCTCAAATGGCAAAAAAAAATTTTTAAAAATGGATAGGACAAGAAGAGAATGGACTTTGAATAATGTATTTTAAATAATCTGACTACGCCTCTATTGTAAATCCGATCTTCTTCTATTTTGAAAATTTATTAGGAATTAAGATAAATAACGAATTAGAGGACTATGATGGAATTGTTATTATTGTTTGCTCATTGCCAATAATAGCTTGAAATTGAAATCCAATCTCGCAAGCAAGAATAAATAGAGAGAGGGGGGAGATCATTGTAGTACGTATAGGGATGATGATGAACAAGATATGTTTGTTTGGCGTCTTGTTGATTTTGGACCAAAGGGCATGTGGCCTGGCCCAGGTGGGTCAATAAGGGCACACAAAGCCTGAAAATAATAATCCCTAGAGATCTCTTGCTTCCATATGCCTGCCACCTCTCCCCCCCCTTCTCCCAGATGCAATTATTATGAATTGTATGGAAGACTCTCTAAACATTTCTAACTGGTAATCTATAGGTGTAGTAGTGGGTGTGATTAAATTAAAATTAAATAGGTGGACGCAGCCAGAAATAGTTATCTGAATGCTAATTCCATCATCAGTTAGTTCTTAGTCATATGAACAATTCTACAAGTTTCTGTGTAGATTTTTTCAGGTATATCCGCTGTAGGACGGCGGATTCTTAGGAATTGATGGAAAAATGAAACTCAAACTATCAATTCATAGCAGAGACATTTATTGGTTGACGAGGGATGCAACCTGTCGTGTCGACCAATTGTAAGGCCTTCATCAGAAAAGCTTGTTAGTCTAGAATTCGAAACATTTTATTAACATAAAAAGACAAGATACAAAATCCCTCGTTAACCAATAAATGACTGGTATGAAATGATGGTTTGAGTTCCATTCTTTTAACAATTCCAATGAATACGCTTTAGAACTTATATTCAATTAAAGGACTGATGACGGTGCTTAATAAAGGGACCGAAACGTTTCCGGATGATTGAATGAGAGAATTCTTTTTCGGTTATTTAATTTTAATAATATCTCTGAATCTGTTACAAACACATTTAGTTTCTCCTATCAAATATTTGCAAATGACTAGCGAGTGAAAAAACTAACTGATTGATTTCAATTAATATTTTTTTTTTTTAATGAATGGATGCAGAAAGTTCAATGACCATGGGCTAAGCTAGGAAATTTGGCTGGAGGGGAGCACCCATCTTTCGGGAGCCCTGGGAATATGGAGTACCCCCCCCCCCAGCTCAAGTGGTAGTCCTATCCCCCGAAAAATTTAATCTTCTCAAAACGCAAATTAAACAATTTCTGATTAAATTTTTTCAACGAGATCACTCGCAAAAGAATTGCCAAGCACAGGTACAGCTGATAGGACAACCTTGAAAATGGAATGGTTAACTGCTAAAAAACTAAAAGCTCACAACTTTAATATTAAAAATCTGGTGTGACTGTCGCACAGCACACAACTTTCTCTTACCTTCGGTAATCGAAAGTTGTGTTCTGTGCTTGTCACACCAGATTTTTTGTGTCGACATATATTTAGTTTCCGCCAATATATTAGAATTAAAGATGTCAAATTTATAAACATGGGAAAATATTTATATTTTGTTACCATGGCAACCATTTCTCCTATCTTCTCTATGAAGCACAAGAGAAAGTGTGCTTCAAACAATTTTGAGAGCAAAACGAGAATATACATTTGAAAGAGCATCTAAAAAATAATTGATTTTTGAATTTTAATCAAAATCGTTAGAGCGAATTTTGAGAAAATCGAAAAAAACTGAAAAAGTACATCAGTAAAGTACTACTACTCTTTGGCCGATTTTGATTAAAAGCTTATTTTTTCGGTCCCGGGGGGTGTTTAACTTAAATATAAAATTTCAACCTCGTAGCTCAATTCCTTCATGCTTAAAATTGAACACACACACACACACACACAGACACACACACACACAGACAGACCATGTCGCGAAAACCACTTTTTTGGATTCAGGGGACCTCAAAACGTAAAGATCCATCAAAATCTCGACATCGAATTTTTGACATGAATCCAATACTTTCTCTCTATATATATATTACATATATACATAGGTAAGAGAAAGTAAAAATAATGAAAAGTGACAAAAAATTTGGATCAAAGAAATGTTGTGGGAGGAAGAGGGCACGGGTCTCCTGGGAGGAGTGGCACTTCCCTAGCTACGTCCATCATGATGACTATTGTTACATGTACCCAGATAGAAAAGGAGAAAAATAAATAAGAGTTGGGGAGGGACTCAACTGTGATATCTAACAGTAAGAAGAGGCTTGCTGAGGTTTAGAGATAGTAGGTTTTGAGAAAAATAGAGACAGGAATCTTATTCCAAAGGCATAATTATCTGACTAGATAATTATTTATGAACAAAGGATGACGTTTTGAATCCAATTGTTGTTTATACTCTATTTAAACATTTTCTAGCCTGGGGACCTGACAGAGAAGAGCAACAGTCCTAAAAACGTTGCGGTTAAGCAATGCCAAGCGCGGCGAACGCTAGGGATTGAGGACCCTGAACAATCAGCTTGTGGAACGTCTCCCGGTAGCCATCGGTACTATATATTTTAAATATATTTAAAACATTTTCTTAATAATGGATAGGCTCCTGTATAGAAGAGATAATACCAAAGTTCTTCCTATCGCACTCTTTCCATTAATGACTACTTTACTGTATTTAGAGAGATTATTTTGGATTATTTCAGTTTTACTTTTCCTAATTTTAATTTTAATTAAAATTCATCAATAGATTCATCAAATTCATATTTTGAAACTGGATTTTAATATATAATCGAATTACAATTTTTCCTTTTTTTTTTTTTATTTCCTTTGTACAATAATTCTTTTTTGATGAATTTATTGTAGAGAAATTCCATTTTAATTGTTATATGAAAAAACTATTAACAAAAACAACACGAAACAATTTTTTTTTAATTAAAAAAAAACAAGCTTTAATACTCATGTTTATTAAAAACAAGTATAGTAGAGTTGTATAGTAATTTTCATTCGTCTATTGCAAATTTAAATTCCATTTAAAGAATTTATTTATACAGTAATAATAATAATAATAATGTTATTTTATATTTACTCTTTGTCAGAAGTGTGTGTACGAAAAATCATGTTTCTATATTCTTTTTTAGAATTATTATTATTATTCTAAAATAAATGTCAAAAAATTATTTTGCATTTATTTTAATTCATGTGGAATTTCAATTTATTAATAGTAATATTTATGAATTAACACGCCTCAGGCTGGTCGTCCACTGGACGCGACAACACGCTACCGCTACAAGCGCTACAACATGCTACAGATCCCAATGTGTGTGAATCAATTGAAGCTCGTCCACTAGAAGCGCGCGACATCACGCTACAACGCGCTTCGAGCGACAAGGCGCTACAGATCCCAAAAAAATGGGATCTGTAGCGCGTTGTAGCGTCTAACCCTTTGTTTTTCTAACCTAAAATACTCTCACCGGCAAAAAAAAAACCGCAACACTTTGTTTTTTCTTAATAAAATAGATGCAATTAAATAAAACAAAGTCCAAAATGTCGATATTTAATTTGTGGGACAAAATAAGATTAAATAGACCTCAAAGAGCCGTAGTTACTTCATCAATCACTGTTTGTTCGGTGAGTGTGTGTTTAAATGAATTTTCATAAATTTTTTAAATTTTTTATTAACTGTTTCAAGAATCGACTGCTTTGCAAATATCAGTTTCGATTTTTCATCACCGTCAGGACCTTTAAAGATAAACATAGAGTATGTGTAATTTATTTTATATTCAACACTTACTTATTCTTTTATAGTCGACATTACAATTTTTTGTGATATACTGTATATATATATTAAATTGATAAAATTATACATTTTTGTTTTTTTCACATTGAGTGATTTGGTGAAGTAACTGCGGCTCTTCGAGGTCTATTTAAAATAACCTTCATCCCAGAATATAAAGAATTTTAAAATAAGATTATTTGAAAATTTAGCGAAAATAAATTTAAATTAGGACATTTTTATCTTGGTTTTATATTTCAATTTAATTATTTATTAAAATTATATGGATTTGTTTTATTTATTGGTTAGAAATTTATATGATATTTTATGTCAAATGTAGCGCGAAGTAGCGTGCAGTGGACGACCCTTGTCGCGTGTTGTAGCGTCTCTTGTTGTCGCCCTTGTAGCGGTAGCGTCCAGTGGACGACCAGGCTCAAACGAATTAATTTGTTCATATATGTGTGAAATTAGCATCAATTATTGTTTAAAATCAGGGATACAAACTTCGGCGTTATAATTAATGCGATAGGGTCAACGGAAAAAGAGCATTTCTTGTATATACCAGGTACAATAATTGGTTTTACTATACACAGTTCAATTACTGAGTCCGAAACTTATTATTGTTGATTTAGTATGTTCTCTTTTCTAATTAAAAAAAAGAAAACGAAATAGGTAGCCTGTTTTCATTACAAGTTTCTCTCTCTTTTTTTTTATTAATATTTTCTCTCATAAAGCTATTTTAATATAATATTATAATATGAGTTTAATTTAAGTAAAGCATTTTCATCATAAAACTTCCGTTCTTTTTTTTAAGAGCAATTTTATTAAATTAATTTTCGACTTTCCATCACAAGTATTGATGGTTAATTCAATCAAATACTTTTCCTCTTTAAGTGCTGCTATTGATCCGACACATACAACTTTTTTTCTCTCGCTTTCTGGCTTCACTTATTACATCATCTTTTCTTCTTAAAATTTTAAACAGCCGAAAAAAAAAAAAAACGTTTTATTGAATTTCTATCAATATTTTATAAAGTTTATAAAAGTATAAATGTTCGTACTTGATTGGGGTATTAGATTCTAATTAACATGTATTAAAGGTATTCCAAGTTAATATAACATTTATATATATGTATATATAAAAATGTTTTTTTTTAACACTCACACACGCATGCACACAGTCTTTTCGGCAACTTAGGCCATTATATATCTATTGGGGGTCCAGTCCAGGCATTCTTATTTAAGGCATTTGGTATCCCCAAGCCCGAGGGCACATATAAATTTTACATCTTGAAAATCGAAGGTACCGTACTGTCGGAAACTAAATACATGTCGACACAAAAAATCTGGTGTGATTAGCGCACAGTACACAACTTTCGATTACCGAAAGTAAGAGAAAGTTGTGTGCTGTGCGCTAGTCACACCAGATTTTTTAAGTTAATCACGCATTTGTAGAGAATAGGAAAGTCTAGATGAAGTCTCCAATTTTTTCAACTGTTTTCTTTGTTGGAGAGACACTTTCTTGAATGACCTGAGTCAATCTATTTTTCAGATTACTTAAAAAAATAATTATTAAAAAACTCAGTATTTGTCACATCGAACCCCCATCCCGGTGCCTTAACTTAAGCGAAATTGCGATTTGTGCGTAAAAGCTATTGATTACGAAATAATTAAAACAAAAATAAAGAAATGAAATTTCTCTAATTAAAATAAATAATAGAGTAATGAAAAAAATCACAAAAAGAATAAGAGACAAAAGAATTCGTTTAAGAATAACGACTCAATTATTCTAGCTATGAATGGAAAGAAAATGAATGACTCACCCTCCTTTATCTTATCACCTAATTAAGAATGAGTATGAGAGCATATATTGCCGATTATTAATTATCATGTAAAAGGGGGAATCAAATACGTTCAAATTTTATAATTTGTAGTAAAACACTTGGTTATCTGTTTCAAGATATTTAGACTATTAATAATTAGAGTGTTTTATTTGTATATTTTAATTTACAAAATATGCCACCAAAAGGTGAAACTTGGAATGTTTATTTATAACTAGAGACCGGACAAAAAAGCATAAAAAAATGGAAAAAAAGTGCTTAAAAAAGCATAAAAATCTTGAATAAAAAGCTGTTAAATAAGCATAAAAGCTGAAAAAAGCATCTCATAAGCAACTTCTACTCATACCAATGGAGGATACAAAGGGGGGGGGGGGGGGGGTAAGGGAGGTAATTAATTTTAATATAAAATTTTAAAAATTAATACTTAAAAATTTTATTTGTATATATATTCTAGTAAACAAGTACAGAATGCAACTTTAAATTAACGAAAGTGTGCGGCCACTCCCACCAGATTACCACCCCCCCCTTGCGAGGGTCCGCCGCAGTCCGCCCCAAGTAGGGGGTCCAGGCGGGCCCGAGCCAGAGTAGGGAAGGGGCGATTTGCGCAGTTGACGAAGGATTTGCTTTACATGAACGTTTTGCTGAATAATGTTTTAAATGATTTTTAAAAATATTATAGCCCTCGGGCTTGGCGTAGTTAATAGCGCGCCTGCCTTGTATACCAATGGTCGAGGGTTCGGATCCCAGGCAGTCCGATGATTTTATTTAAGCCATTTGGATACCAAAGGGTTTGAATAAGAATGCCTGGACCAGACAAATAACGAGTATCGTTTAAAGTCTTAAATGGATAAATTTTTTTCGGGGGGGGAGCCTGAACTCAAAAATTTTTCTGCGGAAAATTTTCTTTAACGAAACTAAATTTTTTCCACTACTTTTGTTTTTGCTGAACCAAAATTTTCCGCCCCGCGGAAAAATTTTTTTTCCCGCCCGTGAAAATCTTTTTACCTTTTTTTTAGAGATACGAAAATTTTGCTGCTCCGCGAAACATTTTCCCTTTTTTTTACAGGGCTATATTTTTTCCCACTGCGGGGCCGATCAAGCATTTCGGGGGGGGGGGGGGGGGGCGAGATCCCCAAATGTCTGTATATCCCTATATATGCATTTGGAAAATTTGTGGGGAGGCGAGCCCCCTCCTCTTATATACGCCCCTTGTGTATGCGTGTGTGAATGGGAAAAAAGTGTGTTTTTTAATAAAAAAAAAATATATATAATAAATATTCGTAAAATAAGCATAAAAACTCAAAATAAGCAAAAAAAGCATAAAAAATGCAATCTCAATGCACTTAGTTTTTCGTAATTCGTGTAGAAATTAAATATCTAATGGTTGCTTATAAAATTAAGCAATAAGCATTTTGCTTAAAATCCGGTCTCTATTTATAACTATACACCTCACTTTAATTTATTTATTACTTTCTCGTACCTCTATATATATGTTAATATATAGAGAGAGAAAGTATTGGATTCATGTCAAAAATTCGATGTCGAGATTTTGATGGATCTTCACGTTTTGAGGTCCTCTGAATCCAAAAAAGTGGTTTTCGCGACATGGTCTGTCTGTCTGTGTGTCTGTCTGTGTGTCTGTCTGTGTGTCTGTGTGTGTGTGTGTCTGTGAACAAAATATCTCAAGAACGAAAAGAGCTAGGAGGTTGAAATTTTATATTTAAGTTAGGCACCCCGATGGGACGTGACACGAAGCTTTTGAACAAAATCAGCCAAAGAGTACTAGTACTTTACTGATGCACTTTTTCAGTTTTTTTCGATTTTCTCAAAATTTGCTCCAACGATTTTTTTTAAAATTCAAAAATCAATTATTTTTTAGATTCTCTATAAAATGTATATTCTCATTTTGTGATTGAAATCTTCTGAAGACCACTTTACTCTTGTTCTTCATAGGAAAGATAGGAATTTCTCCTATGGTTGCTATGGTAACAAAATATAAATATTTTGCCATACTTATAAATTTTACATCTTGAAAATCGAATGTACCGTACTGTCGGAAACTAAATACATGTCGACACAAAAAATCTGGTGAGACAAGCACAGTACACAACTTTCGATTACCGAAGGTAAGAGAAAGTTGTGTGCTGTGCGCCAGTCACACCAGATTTTTTTTGAATTAGTTGGACAATTAAGATAATTCCAATTCGTATTTATTTATTTATTTTTTTATCTCAAAATTCCACTAATTTATTATTATTTTAAATTTAATTGAGCTTGAATTTAAGACCTGTGATGATGAGATACTAAATGAATTAATTGTTGTATTTATTTACTCTGAGGCGATTTGCCTTCTGGAGCATTAAAAATTACATAAAATTAACAAATTATTTTAGATATAGACTATAGTAACAGAAAAGAAAGAAAATAGGTTTTATTAGAGATACTTTCTCCCTCTCACTACATAGATCCTGTTCTTCATATAAAAAGCGTAAAATTTAGTTTTAAATGATTCCAAAGAATTTACGGACCTGATATCGCCAGGAATTCTGATCAATAGTGATACTGAATATGATTAAAAAATATAAATAATTTTCGATATCTAAACATTTGAAATAGATTTCAATATTAAAAAAAAAAACGCCTTTATTGATTATTTTGGATGCCCCTCTCTCCCAAAGATATAAAGATCATAGTTCTCAATAATGACAAACTTAAAGGGAGCTAATGAATAGTGACTGATTTGTTTTTATTTTTTGCAAAAATAATAATTCAAGCATGGAATAATTTCCTTGTAATGTGTGTTATTTAAGATTAACAAGTAGTAGTTTGATTATTAATTGTATAGTCGGGGCCACAAGTGCCTGGTGTGCTCGAGAGTGGAGCCTTGAGCTTAGGCAACCAAAATGTTTAGTTGTCTGAAGTGTTGCCTTAAAAGTAGCTTTTTCCCGTCAGGTGAATTAAAACAATGATTTATTTTTTTTTTTTTTGAAAATAGAGACAAAATTAAAATAATTACTCATAAGAGCCAGATATAAATATTTATATTCGAGAACAATTTTTTTTACACGGCGAGCAAATGCATCTTTATTCTTGCCTTCGGCGAGCAATTGCTAAATTTTAAAGTTTTAAATTTCCCTCTCGGACTTAAAGATTTAAATTTCCCTCTCTGACTTAAAGATTTAAATTTCCCTCTCTGACTTAAAGATTTAAATTTCCCTCTCTGCCAGTGAGTTTAAGTTTTAAATTTCCCTCTCTCTCACCAGTTCCTGTAACACTGACCAAGAGAACAGGCATATACATACAGGGACAGGAAGTCAGTGGCTAGCGCTATATATATAGTAATGGTAGAATGTATTTTAGACTGCTTCAGAGTCAAATAAAAATTCTTCGGCCAGTATCTATTAATATGAGAGTTAATGAAACTTCCCCACGTTGATTTGTACCCTAAATTGTTAAGTATTTAAAAAGCCTGTGATATTTATATTATCCCTAACTAATTGTTCTTGTATTAATTATTTCTCATGGACCCAAATGGCGTTTCGTTAAAGGAAGAATAATAAAATGAATGGGGATCTTGTTCCCGTGAAGGAGGAAACGAATGCATCTACTTTGGGGAGTTGAGCTAATGCACCCTCTCTGTTTTATTAATGCTTTCGTTGAGTGAGGCAAGTGTCTCCTCTAAAAGCCGTTCGGAAAATCTTCAAGCATTAAATAATCTCAAGAAAATATTAGAATGCGGTCAACTTCAGAGAAGAACACTTTAGCTAAATGTTCAAGTTTGAAAACAAAAGGGTGACAACATAAAAAAAAAACGGGTGAATAAATTATGATTTTCCAAAGTGAAAGAAAAAAAATGAGAGAGGAGAGAGAAAACAAGAGCTCTCTAGCGTTAGGTGAATTATAGATATGTAAAAAAAGTGTGGAAGAAAAAGAAGACGTGAAAAAAATATTCCAATAAGTCTTTCATTGAAAAACATCTTTTTCAAATAGATCAAGGCATATATATTCGTATTTGTCCATAATGGGCTTTCCAAAATATTATTACAATTTTTCTTATTGAAACCGAAAATGTTTTGTCTGTACGAACAAAAATTATTAGGCTATTATTATCGTAGCTAATCGAAAGTTGTGTGATGTGCTGTCATACCTATGTCGATATACTGTATATTAAGTTTCAGATATCTATTAATAGGGATGAGCAGTACGCGATCCTTTTGGATTTAAATCCGAATATGCGATCCAGGATTTTTGGATCTAGATCGAAATCCTATTTTTAGGAAGATCTTAGATCTTGATCGCGATCCAAATTGAAATGGGGGTGAATTTAATCGAAATAGTGAATTGTGAACGGATAGTGGATTAGAACAGCTCCTTTTTACTTTCTCTTACCTATGTATATATGTAATATATATATAGAGAGAAAGTATTGGATCCATGTCAAAAATTCGATGTCGTGATTTTGACGGATATACATGTTTTGAGGTCCTCAAAAAAGTGGTTTTTGCGTCATGGTCTGTTGGAAAGAGCTAGGAGGTTGACATTTTATATTTAAGTTAGACACCCCCATGGGACGTGACACGAAGTTTTTGAACAAAATCAGCCAAAGAGTACTTTGTAGTACTTTACTGATGTACTTTTTCAGTTTTTTTCGATTTTCTCAAAATTCGCTCCAACGATTTTGATTAAAATTCTAAAATCAATTTTTATTTTTTAGATGCTCTTTCAAATGTATATTCTCATTTTGCCTTTGAAATCTTCTGAAGACCACTTTACTCTTGTACTTCATAGAGAAGATAGGAGAAATGGTTGTCATGGTAATAAATATTTTCCCATACTAATAAATTTTACATCTTGAATTCAAATCCACTGTACTGTCGGAAAATAATAGTCCAGGATCCCAGACCCGTTTTTACATGTTATTACTATCAAGCTAATTTTCCGTGAGTAGCTTCATTTTGATGAGCCTACATGTTCGAAATAGGGGACTCTTTTTTGATATTTTGTAGGACAAATATTTTTTTTTTTTTTTCAATAATGTTAATAATTTTTTATTTTTTTTTAATAATTTTTTTAAGATTTAATGAAAAAACCTATAAATAATAATAAATTTTTGAGAATCGTCAAATTGAAATATTATATCCCTGCTACTCCTACTAGCTACGACAATCAAAAATTGTTGTAAGAGGAGAAATTGGTCGTCTCATCAAAATGAAGCTACTCACGGAATATTATTAGCTTGATAGTAATAACTTGTAAAAATGGGCCTGAGATCCTGGACTATAAAAAAATATATATTTCGACACAAAAACTCTGGTGTGACAAGCACAGAATACAACTTTCGATTACCGAAGGTGAGTCACACCAGATTTTTTTTCATGGTTGACAACATCTTTAACTTCCTGGTCACGGGGGTGTGTTAACCATCTTCTCCATAGAAATTTTGTTCTTACAATTGACATTAAAAATTTGCAATTTCCCTTTAAAAAAAAAAATAAATTCTTAGCACACGTCACTAATCCAACCTATATGAAAATTAATTTTTATTATCAATCCAAGTCATTTTTCAGATCATTTAATTATTAATATATAGAATAATAAATAAACACCTGAGGCGGACTTACGAGTGTTAATATATTAGAGGCCGTTATTATAATAAATAAATTAAAAGATTAGCCAAAGAACGATTGTGCAATGGCGAGACAATATTAGCAACAAACAAAAAAAAAAAACTAGTCCATAAAAATGAGCCATAAAGGTAAAATTAAAGAGCAATTAATTTATTAGATTGACCAGCGATAAATCGTCAAAGGAACATAAAAAATAAGAATTATAATATATATAGGTGAAATGAAAAAATATAGGTCAGTAGTAAATTTGTCAAAAATAAAATATTTTTCAAGCTCTAATACATGGTATAATTGATAATTAAACTAGTCAGTCACCTTGTTCATTTAATTTATTAAAGATTATGAGAGAAAAGCATAATTATGTTATTACACTGTTTGAGTGGGGCCAGCAAAATTATCTGTCTTTGTGAAATGAAAATAAAGCAAAAAGGAAATGAGCTATCAGGTTGATAAAATCGAATAAAAGTGAAAAAGTACATCAGTAAAGTACTAGTACTCTTTGGCCGATTTTGATTAAAAGCTTATTTTCACGACCTAAGGAGGTGCCTAGCTTAAATATAAAATTTCAACCTCCTAGCTCAATTCTTTTATTGTTAAAATTGAACACACAGACACACAGACAGACCATGTCGCGAAAACCACTTTTTTTTTGATTCAGGAGACCTCAAAACGTGTATATCCATTAAAATCTCGACATCGAATTTTCGACATGAATCCATTACTTTCTTTCTATATATATTAACATATATAGAGGTAAGAGAAAGTAAAAAGAATTTTCTAATCTCAAGTTGGCAATACTAATTAAATCAGCAACAATTGCCATTATTATTAAATTAGAAATTATTTCTTTCAATTGTTGTAAATTATCTATAATAGTCTATATTTATTTTAATTAAAATAATATTATGGATACCAAATGGCTTAAATAGAAATGCTGATTTTTCTCTCAAGGAATAGTAAGTATAAAACTTCATATTTTAATTAAATAATAATCTTTAACGGGATATCATCTAGCGAATCGGATTGTTTAAATGAAACTATTTATACGAAGAATAAACATCTCCCATATTTTAAATTAATGTTTGTTTAGAAAAAAAATCTCTTTTTCCAGTTGATAAACTAAATCAAGCGTTAAAAAATGAGCTGGGTGTCCAAATTAATTTACTCTTCTTAGAAATAGGATGTTTGTTCAATTGGAGCGCATCGTTCCCGACCTTCACGGGACAACAAACCATTTGCATTCGCTCATTTTCGGGCTTTGTCATTAATTTAATTTTTTTTTTTTAAAGCAATAAAAGTGAGTTGAAGAACAAATGTTGCAAGATGCAGTCCCGGATTTAAAGAGGAAAAAAAAAAAGAGACGGCAGCAGCGGTACATAAATAAGACACGTGTTACAATGAATGCCCCGAGGAGGGCAAAAGAGTCAGCAAGCCCTGCAGCAGTCAGCTGCTCAGAGAAGAAAGTCATACACAGTTAAGTATAAATCATATATATTATGTCATAATATGATTATTTTTAAATGGATAACAGTGATTGCGGAGAGAGAGGGGGAAAAAAATAAAATAAAAGTACGTACTATTTATTACTGTGTTACTGCTTGCTCATTAACAGGTCAAATAGATGCCAATTAAACTGAGAAAACACTTTCAAGGAATTTATTTTTATACGTTGAAATAAAAAATAATTATAATAATAGCAACGGATTTGTTAAAAACTTCAGAAATGAAATAAATAATATAAATTCTTTGATTATATTTTTAAGCATGAAATTAATTAACACCAAATTAATGAGATGTAGAATATATATATATATATATATATATATATATATTGGAAGAAGATGTTTTGCAGCCAAAAATTTATTTTGATTCTCGCCCTAACGGCTGACGTTTCGGCCCGAGGTCTAGGCCATCTTCAGAGCCTGGTGGCAATAATCAAAATGTGTGGATATTTGTAAAAACAGCGACAACATTTACGTTATTCTATGAGCGGACCACATGCATTCAGAGAAGGTAAAAATTCGATGATTCTATTCTTTTAGCCGTATTCTGCACCACTAAACCACCTCCAATTGGGCTGGAACTTTATATTTCTATCTATTTCAACTATCTTCATGTTTTTAAGGGAGAAATCTAGAAAAGAGCCGCTTTAGAGCATATTTTCTATTAAAATTTTATTTTACCTATCTCTAAAACTAGAGCTGATAGAGCAAAACTGATGGCATTTTTGGAATCAGAGCTAGGGATGAAACGATACGAGTAAATACAAGTACTTTTGGAATCGAGTACCAAGTAAGTATCAGTCGAAAATATTCGTACCGATACTTTTTTTTTTTTTTTTTTTTCAAAAATTTGATGTAATATTCGCAGGGACTTTGCAGCGAGATGATTAAATAAAAAAATCTTATTTAATTTCTATTTGCCGATGTTTCGGTCTCCAATCACGACCTTCATCAGGGCGAATATTGTCATTTATACACAATCTTAGGTATTTTCATTAAAATTAAAAATATACAATTTATTTTTACTTTAATAGACTATATACAAAAATATTATCATATACTTGCTACTTGGAGGTCTCCGATGATGAAGGTCGAGATTGACAACCGAAACGTGGGCAAATAGAAATTAAAGATTTTTTTAATTTAATCTCCTGGCTGCAAAGTCCCTGCGAAACTTCAATCGATATTGAGTAGGTACTTGAGACTTTGCGACCGATACCTGTATCGAGTAGCGTAGCCAGGATTTTTGCTTGGGGGGGGGCCAAAAATTTTTACCCCCCCCCCCTCCCCAAAAAAAAATAAAGAAGATATTTTTTTTTAAATAATTTAATTAAAATAAAAAAAAAAAAAAATTAAAATTTTTTTTTATAATAAAAATAATTTAATTTAAAAACTAAAAATATTAAAAAATTTTTTTTTTTATTATTTTTTTTTTTTATTTTGAATTTATTAAAAAAAATATATTAAAAAAATTAAAAAATAAGATTTTTTTTTGGGGGGGGGGGCCCCCAAAGTATCGATACCTCAGTGGTATCGTTTCATCCCTAATCAGAGCTACTCATATACCCACGGATAGTTCTAAACTTCAATACACCATAAAAATGTTTTGCTCTACCAAAGGATTAAATGGACCCTGTTATGCAATGGTGTGTCAAGCGCCAAAAAAAATTAAGAATTGATTTAAGCACGGAATATTGTTTCAAATGCTATAATTAATAGTATTTTTTATGAAATATGGCCTAAAAATATTTATATTTAATGTTACTTGCACAATTGACAAAAAAAAAAAATTATATATAATCCAATGAAAACAAAAAACTTTAATGTTAATTTTCTCAAAACTCGGTAGCTGGCGCTTGACACACTAATGCGTAACAGGGTCCAAATAAGATATATCATAGGCCTATATAATGATTTTTTTTCTATAAAAATAAAAGGTAATTAGAATAGAAAAAAATCTGGTGGACTGGCGCACAGCACACAACTTTCTCTTACCTTCGGTAATCGAAAGTTGTGTTCTGTGCTTGTCACACCAGATTTTTGTGTCGACATATATTTAGTTCCCGACAGTACGGAACATTTGAATTCAGATGTAAAATTTATAAGTATGGGAAAATATTTATATTTTGTTACCATGGCAACCATTTCTCCTATCTTTCTATGGAGAACAAGAGTAAAGTGGTCTTCAGAAGATTTCAATCACAAAATGAGAATATACATTTTAAAAAGGCATCTAAAAAATAATTGATTTTTGAATTTTAAAAAAAATCGTTGGAGCAAATTTTGAGAAAATCGAAAAAAACTGAAAAAGTACATCAGTAAAGTACTAGTACCTTTGGCGATTTTGATTAAAAGCTTATTTTCGGTCCAGGAGGGTGTTTAACTTAAATATAAAATTTCAGCCTCATAGCTCAATTCCTTCATGCTCAAAACTGCGGTAGCTGGCGCTTGACACACTATTGCGTAACAGGGTCCAAATAAGATATATCATAGGCCTATATAATCGATTTTGTTTCTATAAAAATAAAAGGTAATTACAATAGAAAGAAAAAAACTTTTTTCAATCTCTTTCTATTAGCGATTAGCTGGGCAATTAATACGAGGTTATTAAAAAAAAAAAAAACAATTCAGGTGGAAAAGAAAATCCGGGTTGATTGACACCAGAGCGATTCAATTCAGTGGGGAGAAAGATTTATTGCCCGTATTGGTTTGTGCATGTTTGATTTATATCAGAATATATTAAACTTTTATTGACTATTAAGGGGCGGGGGGGGGGGGCATTTTATGACTAACTGGTCGGATATTGTCTTTAAAATCTCTCTCTCTTCCTCAGCGTTTAATTAAAATCCGGGATAATCTTCCAATGGAATGGAAGGAATGCACCAGCAATCAAAAGAGAAATCTTCTTTAATGTAGATTATCACGATTCACGCTGCAATTTAACTGTGCATTCATATAATTATAGCAAAAATATATGGGAAGTGTAACACAATCTTTTAGAACAGTGGGTGCCGCAAGTTCGCCACAAGGGTGCCACGGATCCTGACGAATTTTAAGAAAAAAAATATAGCTCAATTCCTTCATGCTTAAAATTGAACACACAGCCATAAACCCACACACCCACCCACACGCAGACAGACCATGTCGCGAAAACAACTTTTTTGGATTCAGGGGACCTCAAAACGTGTATATCCATCAAAATCTCGACATCGAATTTTTGACATGAATCCAATACTTTCTCTCTCTCTATATATTAACATATATATAGAGGTAAGAGAAAGTAAAAAAATAATTGAAAATGTTCTTTGAGAGGCCCTTGGGATTCAGGGATATACGATATTTTAAAAATATTTTTCGTGTATGGAGGAGGGGGATATTTAAAAATGAGTCCCCCCCCCCCGAAAAAATTCAATATACGCCTCTGGTACAAAATGTATATAGGCGCCCCTTCTAGTGACCCCCAGGCCCCCAACGTCTCGATACGCCTCTGGTTAAAAGTTAACCATGACAATATCCTCCCTGGGATGGATTGATATGAAAAAATTTGGTGTAGAAAAATAATAGGAAAATTAGATTTCTAATCATCACTTATTAAATTTATTCAATTATAACAGCCTAACAAAAAAACAAACAAAATTAAAATATACCTTTCAATATATAAAGCAAATTCATTTTAAGAAAAGATGAATTTTAAATTGCCGAGTATTAAAATACCCTTTGATATCATCTTAGAGAGAAGCGCACCAAGCGGCGAGCGTTCGAACTAAATAGCAAGCTTGTTGTTGTATGATTTGATTCTCTTATGCACGTGACAATCAAGTTCCAAGAATACCTTGGTTCCAAGTAAAATGGATTTTGATAGAAATCTATTTTAATAACGAATTGTTTAAATGATTTAAGACATTTATATAATAAAAAAATAATAAAAAAAAAAATTTATATGGTAGAAAATTTTATGATACAAAATTTTACAAGAGAATAGCGAGAGTGAGACTAATTAAACTAAATATTATCTCTCTTTCAGTCATTAGTGTCAGCCCTGACACGTTGCGGTTACTCTGAAGAGTAACTTTCTTAGGAATGATACTAAGGTGGGTTCCCGTTTCCTTCCTCAGGAGGAGGCATCTCAAATAAAGTTGGATAATTTATTGCCATGAGGTGGATTTGAACTCGAGTTGTCTTCAACTCAGGATTATAGGCTTAGCTGCTTTATCCCCTCGGCTAATCGCCTCCTCAATTTATTATTAAAAATAACCTTAATAATACTTCTGAGTTGAAAGTTGTGCGCTGTGTAACTAGTCACACCAGATTTTTAAACAATATTGTTATTTAAACAATATATTTTTTTTTTTTAATTTTAAATTGCTTGGTAGGCAATAAAATTTAAATAAATTTTGTCGCCTAGGACGGGATGCGAACCAGCTACCCTAAGTACAAATAGTTAGCACGCTAACCAATACACCAAGGCCCGAGGGGCAAAAAAAATTGATAAAATGGTGGAAGCAGTCCTAATTAATACAATTAAATAAAAGAAACTCGTATTTTCCTTATTGGACACAAAATAGACAGGTAATATGTCGTTTAGGTATAATTATTAAAAAAAAAAACGGATAATTTTCAATAATATTTATTTTTGGTTGACTGGTGCGCTTACAAGTTTCGGCCACCATGAAAGCCATCATCAGAACTGAATGTATATATTTTGTTTCAGTTCTGATGATGGCTTTCATGGTGGCCGAAACTTGTAAGCGCACCAGTCAACCAAAAATAAATATTATTGAAAATTATCAGTTTTTTTCTTTCTCGTATAGAGAAAGTTATGTAATCGTAAAAAATTGACTTCGAGATTTTGATGTTTCTCCACGTTTTAGACCTCCCTGAGTCCAAAAAAACTATTTTTGGATTATGTCGTGTGTGTGTGTGTGTGTGTGTGTGTGTAAACACGATTGCTTAAAAACCAAAGCAGTAGATGGATGAAATTTGGTATATGTCTTACACTAAAATTGTAGCTTCTATCACTTTTGGAGTAAATACTCACTTGGAAGTAGTATTACTTAAAAAGTTTTTTCAAAAATTTTGAAATTTTCAATTTTTTTTGTTATAGTATGATAAAATATATTTTAAAAAGTTATTCTTTGAATTTTTTCGAAAACTGAATAGTTTTTGAAATAATCAAGAAGAAATAGAAAATATTCGTTAATTGAAAAAAATCAAAACAAAATCAAAGGTGTCATAAAAAAAGGGTAAATATAAAAAATGAATTTGTGAAACAAATGAATTTGTTTATATTTACTCTTTTTTAATGAACTTATGATTTTGTTTTGATTTTTTATCAAAATTAAGAATATTTTCTATTTCTTCTGTGATTATTTCAAAAACTACTCAGTTTTCGAAAAAATGTCAAAGAATAAAAACTTTTTAAAATAGAGTATTTTATCATACTATAACAAAAAAATTGAAAATTTCAAAATTTTGAAAAACTTTTTAAGTAAAGTATACTTCCAAGTGATATTTACTCCAAAAGTAATAGAAATCTACAATTTTAGTGTAAGGAGATATAAATTTCATCCATCTAGTGCTTTGGTTTTTAAGCAATCGTGTTTACAACAACCCAGATAATTAAAAGAATATAGAGAAAGTTCGGGAATAATCCCCATATTTTTTTTAATAATTATACCTAAACGACATATTACCTGTCTATTTTGTGTCCAAGAAGGAAAACACGAGTTTCTTTTATTTAAAAATAAAAACATTATCGGGGGATCGCATCAGTGGCGTAGCGAGAGGGGGGCAAGGGGGGTCATCATGCCCCGGGCGCTACTCACAAAGGGGCGCCAAATGGTCCGCAAAACAAAAAATAGTTTTAATGTCCAGAAAAAAATTTTCCGCGTGACGGAAAAATTTGGTTCCGCAAAAAAAAATAAAATTTTCCGCAGGGAGGGGAAAAAATTCCGCAAAATTTAGCCTCCCTAAAAAAAAAAAAGGTAAAATGATTTTAACAGCAGGGCAAAAATTTTCCGCAGGCAGGAAAATTTTTGAGTTCGGGCCCCCGAAAAAAATTTCTATAAACGCCCCTGTATAATGTTATATGATTTTCGAATGGGGGGAGGGCGCTAAAAAGGTATTGTGCCCCGGGCGCGAGTTAAGCTCACTAAGCCACTGGATCGCATCCCAACTCATGTGACAATTTATTTCAAATGAATTGACTACCAAGCCAATTGAAATAAATAGAGGTCTAAATGGCCTTCGATGCCGAAACAGACCTAATATAAAAAAAAAAACAAAGTTTTGAATTTAATTCAGTTTTTTTTTTGTTTCGCTGTTTAGAGGCTATAATATAGCCTATATGTATATTGTCCACCCCCCCCCCCATTCCTAGTGATAAGTTTGTTCCATTTCTCCCCCCCTCCCCACCCCGCTGAGAAAAAACGTCGTCGCTGTCTATGTGTGTCTGTGAGAGGCTATGCGTGTGAGAGCGACGCGCGAAAGCCCATGTTTGTGTGAGTGTCTGTCTGTGTGTATGTGCATGAGCGCGGGCGCGCGAAAACGCGCGCGTATTAGTGTGAGTGTGTATGTGTGTGAGTGCGACGCCAAGTAGCTGTGTGTATGTGTGGCGCG
Organism: Euborellia annulipes; assembly: GCA_023213315.1. Lineage (NCBI taxonomy): Eukaryota > Metazoa > Arthropoda > Insecta > Dermaptera > Anisolabididae > Euborellia > Euborellia annulipes. The sequence continues at coordinate 38,885 of JAKCPI010001522.1, forward strand.
CGAAAGCGCCCGAGGGTGGTGTGGTGTGTGTGTGTGTGTGTGTGTGTGTCTTGTATTTTATTATATTCATTGCCCAATTGATGGGTCTCAAAGAATTAAGAAATCTGGGTATATGTATGCGAGAGAGAATGATTGTAAATAAATATAAATAGCTTATTAAAACAAAGCAAACATATTAAAGAATAAAAAAAAATTTAGATCCAAATAATTGTAGATATTACTAAAAAATGAAATTAAATCGAATATTGATCAAACAGACCTCGCCATCTTTTTGACCGTTTGCTTAAATAAAAGCATCTCAACTCACCGTTGTGTTTGCAGTAGTCTATTCGCAACTCCATCAAAATTCATCTCCATTTGGTATTTTCAAACACTTATTAAACACATAACACATCCCGGAATCACTAACTTGAACACAAATTATACACTTTATAAATAAAAAAATTCGCACTACCGAAATCGCGTGTGTCAAATCTCGACGTTCTTCTCTAGACTGATTGATTGATCAACTTGCCGGAAGGAATGACATCTATGGCGCTGTGAGCGCCCAACAACAATAAAATCATTTATTGTGACTAATTTCATTCTATATTATTTTTAATAAAAAAAATTAATGCTAATATTATTATTATTTATAATTATATCATTTTATTTTTTGAAATTAATTAGGAATTTTATTATATAAAATCTGGTGTGACTGGTCGCACAGCCTTCGGTAATCGAAAGTTGTGTTCTGTGCTTGCCACGCCAGATTTTTTGTGTCTAGTTTCCACCGATATATTAGAATTCAAGATGTAAAATTTATAAACATGGGAAAATATTTATATTTTGTTACCATGGCAACCAATTCTCCTATCTTTCCTATTAAGCACAAGAGTAAAGTATGCTTTAAATAATTTTAAGGGCAAAATGAGAATATACATTTTAAAGAGCATCTAAAAAATAATTGATTTTTGAATTTTAATCAAAATCGTTAAAGCGAATTTTGAGAAAATGGAAAAAAGTGAAAAAGTACATCAGTAAAGTACTAGTACTCTTTGGCCGATTTTGATTAAAAGCTTATTTTCACGCCCTAGGAGGGTGTTTAACTTAAATATAAAATGTCAGCAAATTCAAAAAAATTTCACCTGGTCCCTCCCTAATGACGTTTCTGGAAAATTTACACTTTTTTAGAAAGAGAAAAAAAACATTCTACTCATAATATTTACTCAATTGCCTTGCAATCTGTTGAGATAAATTATTTTCTGCACAAACAGAAGTATTACAAGACCAGAAGTCGGCATAGAAAAATTGCCATCCATTAACCAAAGAGATAAAAGAGAGATAGACAAGATACAAATTATGAGTCCCTCTCTCTCTCTCTCTCTCTCTCTCTCACTCACACACACATAGTATCACGTCTCTTTCTTTTAAGAAAACGAGAATTCACTTGAATAGTCGAAATTTTAGAAATTCATTTGATGCAATTCACGTGATTAATTGAGAATGCATTGTCTACGACAGAGCGGCGGCTCTTTGATATTCAATTAAAACAAACATCAAAATATACGTGCGGAATAGTTTTAAATTCTAAACACTTAAAAATTCAGAGAACTTGAAGTTTTAGAGACAATTTGGTCTGGGGGCCTTGAAGTTGGTTTTAAATGTAACCGAAACGCATTAATCACCAAAAAACCAGGGGAGTTTTGGGGGGGGGGCAAATCTCCCCCCAAGATTTTGGAAGAAATAGTAATTTCTGACATACAAACAACACTCTCACATTCTCTCATTATAAATAAGTGTAGAAAATGGTATAGATAAAAATATAGAGGTAAACGTAATAAATTAAATAGCACAGGAAGTAAAAAAAATTTTGACCCCCGGACCCCAAGCAGAAAACTGAAATGACGTCACTGTATCTAACTTAAGCCTTAATAAAATTTATATATTTTAATTGGATATAGGATGTCGTAGCAGTCAAGGAAATTAAATAAAAAAATTTTCATTTAATTATTAATCGTCGACGTTTCGGACGCGAGTCACGATCTTCATCAGGACGATTAATTGTTAAAATACAATTCTGATGAAGGTCGGGATTTTCCACCGAAACGTCTACGATTAATTAATCTGTATATATAATAGCGGCATGTCCGTCTGTCACGCTCTGTTTGACCAACTTCCCGTTGGAATTTTGAAACGAAATTTTGCAGTCTTATAAAGGACGTTATGGAGAGTCCAGGAAAAATACTCGGGCCCGAAACTTCTATGACTTTTTAAGTTATTAATTGCCCTCGGGCTTGGTGTAGGAGTTAGCGTGCTAAACTTCGTATACCAAAAGTCGCGGGTTCGGACCCCAGGCAGTCCGATGTTTTATTTAAGCCATTTGAATAGCAGATGGCTTTAATGAGAATGCCTGGACCCCATATATGTATATTAATAACAGATATCGTAAAAGTCTTAAATGGCCTAAGTTGCAGAAAACACTGTGTGTAAGTGTGTGTGAGTGTGAGTGTGAACGAGAAAAAAGTGTTTAAAAAAAAAATGTAGACCTACTGTCAGAAACTAAATAACACAAAAAAATCTGGTGTGACAAGCACAGAACAAAACTTTCGATTACCGAAGGTAGGGTGTAAGTGTACTGTGCGACCAGTCACACCAGATTTTTTACTTTATCTTCATATTTAATCCCCATTTATTCTTTTATTAATAGTTTTTTTTGCTTTTTAATTAACACATAGGTGAACACAAGTTATTGTATTTAATTGTCATTTTATTATTTATTTTTATGCATCTGGAATATGTTCAAGCACATTAAATAAAATGAAACCACTCATAATTCAATTTAATTAGCGCATGAAAAAAAGAAAAAAAAAAAAGAAAAATTTCGCAATAATTTTCTAATGTTTCTAGGATGTCCATATACGTAGTGGCGAACCCAGGATTTTGTTAAGGGTGGTGGTGTAGGCAAGAAAGAGAGAGGGGAGGATAATAGAGGTAATAATGATTTATTATATTTTAGTTCCCGATTCAAATTTAAAAAAAATCTGGTGTGACTGGCGCAGAGTACACAACTTTCTCTTACCTTCGGTAATCGTGCCCCTTTGGTCCGCTAGTGTGTCCATAATCGATCAATCAGGTTGGTTAAACGGATAAACTCTCGATCAGACCCTTCCTTGACCCTTAACTAGTTTTTAGGTGTCAAAATAACTTTTAGAGGTATTTATTTGGATTGGTTTACACATCTGGCCTCCAGTCATCTTCAGAACCTGACTTTTTTTTTATAAAAAAAAAAACATACATTTTCTAGTTATCATCGATTACCTCTGTCATCAGGGGCGTAACTAAAGAGGTCCCGGGAGTTCCCCCACCCCCTCTCCCAGAAGGCTCCTCGAGACAATATGGGTCTTCCAGGCATTGGCGTAGCCAGAAATTTTTGATGGGGGGGATCAAGAAATTTTTTTTTCAAAAATTTAAGATTATTTTAGGGTTATAAATCATTTTGGTTTGTTTTTTTAGCTAGAGTAAATTATTATATTTTACTTTCTCTTACCCTATGTAAAATATAATTTGTATTTAATATCTAGTCATGGCTTGGGTCCCATGGGGGGGGGGGGTTTGAACCCCAAATCCCCCTGGCTCGCCTATGCTTCCAGGCACCCAGGAGGATGGCTGGTTCCAGCCAAATTTCCTAGCTACGCTCATGACTGTCATTCTATTCCATACATATCAGTCTCAGAAACAGTTTTTAACGGCAGATGTTTATAAATATTATTAAAAATAAATGCGTTTTTTTTTTTTAAACACTCACACTTTTTTCACACTCATATTCACACAGTCGTTTCGGCAACTTAGGCCATATAAGACTTTTTACGTTATTATGAATAATATATACGGTATATTGGGGCCCAGGCATTCTTATTTCAGCCATTTGGCATCCAAATAACATGGCCAGATCTGTAAACCAATGCAAATAAATATCTCTGAAAATAAATTTTTTTTTTTTTAATTTTATAAAACTAGTCAATATTTTGAAAAGATTCGATCGACATCGTCTAATCCAGCGTTTTCCAAACTGTGAGGCGCGGCTCCCTAGGGAGACGCCGACTAGTCTTAGGGGAGGCGCGAATATTAGCCACAGAGAGCAATTTCCTAAATGAGTTTTATAAATAAACAATATAATAATTTGTATCAATAGATTTTTTGCAATAAAAATTTTGTATTTGTATTATTTTATAAAAAAAAGGGGGGGGGAGGCGTTATAACGATAACGTTATACGATAACATAAAGTTTGGAAACTACTGGTCTAATCTAATCTATAAATCTAATTTTCAGTAATTATTTTTATTCATTTTCTTATCAGTAAATCACAAACACAAGGACAAACTAGTTTGTCCTAAAAAACAATTTAGCCTAATTACATATATAACAAATTTCGTCGCGACCCGGAAATGTCATCCCTTAAAAAGAGAAGATTATCGTTTATTTAAATAAATTTCCTCTTTCTTATACAATCATACTGTTTTAGGTAACAAAATGAAAATCCGAAGAGAGTTAGTTGTCTCAGCGCCGATTGTGATCTCGATCAACAGATCGAGAAGAGACTTTCTCTGTGTGGGAATGGAATAGAGAGGTCCCAGGAACCCTGCAAATCAGTCAAGTCCATTTAGGATCGTGACATCCCCCGATTAGTCAGCGTCCGATTATCACTCGGCGAGGATCGTGAGGCAAAAGCAGAGCTGATCGTATCGGCGAGGTGACCCCCAGGGCTGACCTCGTCGGAGGAATTACACCAGCTCTAATGTCCCAGGGAGCGTAATTATTCATCCCGAGTGGCTCTGCTCTCCACGTTCCATATAGTGTACACAAGGCCTCCTTCTTCTCCTTTTATTTTATTCATGTTTTATTTTTAATGAGAAATTACAAGGGAAATTACAATCCCAATGTAATGTTAATTCCAAGATAAATAAAATAAATACACCAGTTGGTAATCAAAATCAAAATGGTTAATAAAAGAGATCTTGTCATGATTGGGGATGGGTGTCGAGTTTGACTCACTCAGCGATTTTTTTTTTTTTTTTTGTGAATTCATAAATCATATAAGTTGAAGAGAAGTTGCTGTTGATGTTATGGAATGGAAAAGAGCAAATACAGGTGCAGCAAATAAAGAGGGCCTTAGGATGCCAAATGCCGAAAAGGAGACGTTTCGGACAATATTTTATTCGTCCATCCTCAGTCCTTAGTAGGCTTATAAACTAATTAGGGTCAAAGTGTCACTGTTGTTGCGGCACGAATTTGGGCATATGTATATTTTTTTTTTATAAACAGGCGAGTGCCAATGTTCCGTGAGAGTCTATAAGATAATAATAAATATTATTATGTTATTATTATTACTATTATAATTATTATTACCATACGGAACATTGACACTCGCCTGTTTATAAAAAAAAATATACATGTGCACAAATCTGTGCCACAACAATAATGACATCTTTGTGCCTCATTAGTTTATAAGCCAACGAGGACTGAGGATGGACGAATAAAATTTTGTCCGAAACGCTCTCCTTTCGGCATTTGGCATCCTAAGGCTTTCTTTTATTTGCTGCACCTGTACTTGCTCTATTCCATTCCATAACATCAACTATTTTTTAGATGCTCTTTCAAATGTATATTCTCCTTTTGCTCTCAAAATTGTTTGAAGTGCTCTTTACTCTTGTACTTCATAGAAAGAGGAGAAATGGTTGCCATGGTAACAAGATATAAATATTTTTCATGTTTATAAATTCCATCTTTAATTCTAAGGATGCGTCGCGCCGGCGCTCTGCTCCGCTCGCGAGCAGTTCCGCGGCTCGAAGTTCGTTGCTCGTTGCAAATTATTTATTTTTGACGAACCTGCCAACGATCCAAAGAGATGGATCGCGGCGAGCAGCTCGCGAGCGGCTCGCGAGTCATCTCAAAACAACAACAACAAGCAGCTCGCGAGCGGAGCAGAGCGCAGGTGTGTACGCACCCTAATATATCGGTGGAAACTCAATATATCTCGGCACAAAAAAAATCTGGTGTAAGAAGCACTGATCACAATTTTCGATTACCAAAGGTAAGAGAAGTTGTGTGCTGTGCGACCAGTCACGTCAGAATTTTTTTTTTGTTTTAATATACGAGACTCATCCCATCTTTTCAAACTCAGGTTTGGGCTGGCTTTTGACCGAAACCTCAGTCGGTTCCTAGAAAGTAAAATCCTCTTCTTCACTTTTTTTGGGGTGCAGGGGAGGGGAATGACGCTCGATATCCCCTCCCTAATTTTATAGTATACATATTATTTATAATTGAGGAAAAATTTTTTCCCCTGCACTCTTCTCATTTAATTAACAACATTTTTCTGAATAATTTTTCTTTTTTTTTTTATAAAAATCATAAAAATAAGAATATAAAAATTTTTTTTTTTTTTTGAGATTAAGAAATATTTAATTATCCCAATTAGAGAATAGTAAAATGCACATAAACGGCAACCGAAGGGCGAATGTTGTTACAATTTTTATTAAAAAAAAAAATAATCAACAGATAAGCTGCTGCTGGCGCCAAGGATATCGATATATCTTTATATTTCTTGTTATCAATTCGTTTCAAACAAATTGAATACAAAATTTGGTTATCTCATAAATTATAGATGATTAAAAAGAACGAACGAGTTTAGTTTTTTTTTTTTTTTTTTTTTTTTTTTTTAATGTCGGAAAAAAAGGAAAATTAATAAATTGGTCCTCCGATTAACATTCTACTAGTTTTCTTCTGTTCTGGTTGATTTTTTATTTGTTTAAAATGAAACGTGTAGTGATGAAATTAGAAGGGTCTGATTTTACAAAAAATAAGAGAATTAAGGGATAGTAGGCCCTATTAGCGATCCTAGGGCCTCTTCCCCTGTGTGTCTGTCTGTTTGGGTTCAATTTAAAGCATGAAGGAATTGAACTAGGTGGTTGAAATTTTATATTTAAGTTACACAATCCCCGGGAGCGTGAAAATTAGCTTTTGAACAAAATCAGCCAAAGAGTACTTTGTAGTACTTTACTGATGTACTTTTTCAGTTTTTTTCGATTTTCTCAAAATTCGCTCCAACGGTTTTGATTAAAATTCAAAAATCAATTATTTTTTAGATGCTCTTTAAAATGTATATTCTCATTTTGCCATTGAAATCTTCTGAAGACCACTTTACTCTTGTACTTCATAGAGAAGATAGGAGAAATGATTGCCATGGTAGCAAAGTATAAATATTTTCCCATACTTATAAATTTTACATTTTGAATTCTAATATATCGGCGGAAATTAAATATATGTCGAGACAAAAAATCTGGTGTGACAAGCACAGAACACAACTTCGATTGCCGAAGGTAAGTGTGCTGTGCTACCAGTCACACTAGATTTTTTTGAAATAGAGTAAGATCTAAGGGATATTGAAAAGAGAATAATAAAATAAGTAAAGAATAAATTCTCTACGTTTTTTACTATTATTTATTTGTCTCTCCCATCCAAGAGAGAGCATTATTTATTGTTACTTAACAACAAGTGAAATCATTCTCTCTGGGTCTAATCACTTTATTTAGACGATAGATTTGCGATGGAGATATTAGAATGTTTTTAGAAAGGATTTAATGTTAGGTTCCGGAAGCAGGGGGTTTTAAGGGGGGCCGAAAGGGGCCGCCCACCCGGCCCCGAAATTTCCCAACTTATATACCTATATAGGAATATATAGATTTTTATTTTGAAATTTTTCCGTCAGGATGGACAACTTTTTTCCGCGATAGAAAAAATGTTCATTCAAGTGCAAATTTCTTTTGTGTAAGACTAAGTATAGGCTACTTTTTGGCGAAACAGAAACTCCCGCAGAAAAATGTTTTGGCCGAGCCCGTCCCCGAAACCAAAATTCGGTCTGTTCCAGCCAATGTTTTTCCAAGAATAGCATCATCTCTCGCCGGCCGGCGACAATGCCTGGAGGGGAGGTGCACGCGCCTCTTCCCCTCCGCTCGACGTTTCTTAAGCCCGAACTAATATACGTTATAAAAAATAAAAATCTGGTGTGACTGGCGCACAGCACACAACTTTCTCTTACCTTCGGTAATCGAAAGTTGTGTACTGTGCGTGTCAGACCAGATTTTTTGTGTCGACATATATTTAGTTCCCGACAGTACGGAACAGGCCCTAAAACCTTTCAAAATATCTTTTGTTTGCCGATGCATAATTGACAATCACAATTCAATAAATAATATCCCCCCCCCTCCCTTCCTCTCTCTCTCTCTCTTTCTATTGATATCAATCAATGAAAAGGATTTCAGCCCACCAACCAACGAGTGCCATTTTTCTTCTCTATTTCTATTAATTGGCGTAAATTATGAGCGAAAATATAACTCATAAAACTATAAAAGCGTTTATGTTTATAAATGAGAGCAAGGAGAGTCCTTTTAACAAGTGTAATTTATATTTCCGAGCGCTAAAGGAATCCTAAGGTGTAATTACGCAGCAAAGAGAAAACTCATTACTCTAATGACGTGAGAGCATTTATCATTTTCTCGCAGCATACGGACCAAAAAATATTCACTTTAAAAGAGATCAACGAATAGATTATTCAAAGATGAAGGATTTTTTTGTGCTAACATATATTTAGTTTCCGACAGTTGGCCTACTGTACATTTGAATTCAAGATGTACAATTTATAAAAATCTGGTGTGAATGTCGCACAGTAATAGTAATAAATTGCTGTGCTTGTCTCACCAGATTTCTCGTGTCGAGATACCTTATTCTTCTATGTCCTAAATGGTAGGACATAGAAGGGAGGGAAGAGCCATTTCCAGGGCCTCGATGGGGGTTTATGCGAGGGATGGGGGGGGGGATTTAGTTCCAGACAGGCCAAAGATCGCGTCACCAGCTGTTTATTATACTAGAGTTTTGTAAATTATTAATAAGTGCCCTTGGGCTTGGCGTAGTTGGTAGCGCGTCTGCCTTGAATATCAAGGGTCAAGGGCTCGGATCCCAGGCAGTCTGATGATTCTTGATGGCTTAAGCCATTTGGATACCAAATGGCTTTTAATAAGAATTCCTAGACCCCAATAAATATATTTTCATAATAACGGCTATCGTTTAAAGTCTTATATGGCCTAAGTTGCTGAAAAGACTGTGTGCATGAAAAAAGTGTGTTAAAAAAAAGTGGTGTGTGTACTTATGTACACGCGTTAGAAGTTATACTTCTTTGGAGTATGAAAAAAATTTAAAATAATAAAAATGCTGTAATGATCGAAGATAAATATTAAAATCAAACAACAATCAAAAAGGTTTCAAAGATTTTATTAATGTAACAAGTGACTAGTTCTTTTTCTTTCGATATTAGCTCTTTGATCATGATTCTTTTGCTCTTCGATCCTGATTCTTTCGGTCTTTTCCATTCGTTCTTTTTATTTTATTTTCAAATAAAGAGCGCCAGAGAGCGCTGGTGTTCTTTCTATTTTATTTTTTAAACAAAATACATTTTGGTCCCTTTAGATAAAAAAATATTATTAAATTATTAATTAATAATTTAATTTTTGTATTTGAAAAAAACAACACGTTTTGTCAAATATAACTTCATCATGCCGTTTTCACAAATTCTGGGGCTAACTTCATCATGTCGTTTTCACAAATTATTGGCCCGTTGATTAAAAAGGTTGCTCACCACTCCTGTCCTACAATATTTGCGAATTCGACTGACTTAGCTGTGATTTTTTTGCAATTTAAGGGACAAAATCCTCCCCTCCTGATACGATTGCTCTCCTTTAGCTAAAAACTCATTCCAAAATCTTTAAAAAAAATAAAAAAAATCTTTGCTTTCCCAGGACATTTATTTTATCATCTAATTAGAAACTTAAATAAACTTGTGCTATTTACATTTAAGAGTTCAATATTTTTATATATATTTATAAAATAAAATCGTTATTTACCTTATATATCAACATTAATTGCGAAATAAAATCGACTATTAGGATGTAACCATTATTTAATGGCATGTTTAATTATCTCCAGAACAGGCAGACCATGTCGAAAAATGAAATTTCTTTCTCAAATGGGCGATATTAAAAAAGAAAAAAAAATCTGGTGTGACTGTCGCACAGCACACAACTTTCTCTTACCTTCGGTAATCGAAAGTTGTGTACTGTGCTTGTCACACCAGATTTTTTGTGTCGACATGTATTTAGTTCCCGGCAGTAGGGAATATTTGAATTCAGATGTAAAATTTATAAGTATGGGAAAATATTTATATTTTGTAACCATGGCAACCATTTCTCCTATCTTTCCTATGAAGCACAAGAGTAAAGTGTGCTTCAAACAATTTTGAGGGCAAAACGAGAATATACATTTGAAAGAGCATCTAAAAAATAATTGATTTTTGAATTTTAATCAAAATCGTTAGAGCGAATTTTGAGAAAATCGAAAAAAACTGAAAAAGTACATCAGTAAAGTACTAGTACTCTTTGGCCGATTTTGATTAAAAGCTTATTTTTCCGGTCCCGGGGGGTGTTTAACTTATATATAAAATTTCAGCCTCATAGCTCAATTCCTTCATGCTTAAAAGTGAACACAGACACACACACACACACACACCCACCCACACACCCACAGACAGACCATGTCGCGAAAACCACTTTTTTGGATTCAGGGGACCTCAAAACGTGAAGATCCATCAAAATCTCGACATCGAATTTTTGACATGAAACCAATACTTTCTCTCTATATATATATTACATATATACATAGGTAAAAGAAAGTAAAAAATTATTTTAGAAAGATATTTTCTTCCGTTCTCTGAAATCTGAAACATGTACCCCCCATTTTGTTCCTTTATTCAAGTAGAATTTTAGACCTAATGGGAAACGTTTACCTGGCCCGCCAGAAGGTTTTAAAATCTACTGCCACCAGTATCTATTAGAGACATTTTTACTTTCTCTTACCTATGTATATATGTAATATATATATAGAGAGAAAGTATTGGATTCATGTCAAAAATTCGATGTCGAGATTTTGATGGATCTTCACGTTTTGAGGTCCCCTGAATCCAAAAAAGTGGTTTTCGCGACATGGTCTGTCTCTCTGTGTGTGTGTGTGTGTGTGTGTGTGTGTGTTCAATTTTAAGCATGAAGGAATTGAGCTACAAGGTTGAAATTTTATATTTAAGTTAAACACCCCCCGGGACCGGAAAATAAGCTTTTAATCAAAATCGGCCAAAGAGTACTAGTACTTTACTGATGTACTTTTTCAGTTTTTTTCGATTTTCTCAAAATTTGCTCCAACGATTTTTTTTTAAATTCAAAAATCAATTAATTTTTAGATTCTTTTTAAAATGTATATTCTCATTTCGTCATTGAAATCTTCTGAAGCACACTTTACTCTTGTAATTCATAGGAAAGATAGGAGAAATGGTTGCCATGGTAACAAAATATAAACATTTTCCCATACTTATATCTTTAAATTCGAATGTACCGTACTGTCGGAAACTAAATATATGTCGATACAAAAAATCTGGTGTGACAAGCACCACCCCTTCGGTAATCGAAAGTTGTGTGCTGTGCGCCAGTCACACCAGATTTTTTCTAAAAATAAATATAGTTCTCAATTTACCTGATTATTAATTTAAACTCGCACTGACATGTTTACATTGTGTAAGTGTCTTTTAATGGATCCACTTTGGAGGCAACTAATTTAAACGGACTTTCGGCCATCCATCTTAGCACACGTTTCGTAAATGTAAAACGTTTGTCAGCTTTGTTTCTTGTTTAGCATAATGACCGAGCAAATCGGCCACGTGTGGTTGGTTGGTTGGTTATGACGAGGTGTGAGGTCCTTCCTTCATGCTATCGTTCGTTAGCCTTCGCCCGCCACGATTCCTAGAAATTAATTACAAGATGCATATTAGTGCGTTAAGAATAAAAAAAAAAAAAAAATAATCAGAGGAGAAAGTAATAAAATTGCAAAGAGTCAAGCAATGATTAGGCGAAAATTTGTAAGAATGTGATTAGATCTCCTCTTATTGGGCAATAATCGTATTGCTAATAAAGAAAAATCTGTTGTGACTTACCTTCGGTAATCGAAAGTTGTGTTCTGTGCTTGTCACACCAGATTTTTGGTGTCGACATATATTTAGTTTTCGACAGTACGGTACATTCGATTTTCAAGATGTAAAATTTATATCGCTTGGTGTAGGGGTTAGAAGTCGCGGGTACGGACCCCAGGCATTCCGTTGATTTTATTTAAGCCATTTAGATATCAAATGGCTTAAATAGAAATGCCTGGACCCACAATAGATATTATCATATATATCATGAATTGCCGAAAAGACTGTTAATGTATGTGTGATTGTTATATGACACGTGGCTAGATGGCAATACTAGGCTAGTTCAAAATTTATCTTGTAGAGTTCGTTCCATTCGCCAACAAAATAACATTTTTTCATGAGTTTAATAAGAAATACATTAAGTGGCTTAAGTGCCTTCGGCGAGCAAATGCAACAAATTTATTCTTTTTCACTGTTTGGAAATTATGCAATTGCTCACCTTGGGCGCAAAATTTTAAAGTTTTAAATTTCCCTCTCTGACTTAAAGATTTAAATTTACTTCACTGTCTCTACTTCCTGTGTCTCTGGCCAAATCAGCGAGAAAGAGTGGTAAACAGGAACATAGAACGGAAGTCAGTGGCTAGCGCTTTATATCAAGAAAAAAATAAATATTTTTTGACCCTTTGAGTAAGGCCGGTATCACACTGGGACACCACGGTGGCGCAACCAGTGGCGACACCGTGGTTACCTCAGCAACCAAACCGAGCAACCAATCAGGCAACCAAGAGAGACACCAGCAGTGCTGCTCATTTTAAAAATCTGATCTCAAATTCAATTTGCAATATGTACGTTGAAGAGGCTCTTATATGTGCGACGAAGAATGCTGGAGAAAAAGAGGAAATTTTGGGCACATCCTTTTGTTGCCGATCGTTTGATAACTGGAGTATTTACAACCTTGTACGATGATTTGCGAAAGTATCCTAACAAATTTTTTAACTATGTCAATCGCGTCATTCGTTTGATGAAGTTTCCCAAAGTGAAGATGTGCTCTGAATTTCTATGATAAATCTGTAAATGTATCGAAACTCATGATGAAAACGCACGGAAAAACAGGTCCTTTCACTAGCGGTTGCCATCAACTGGTGTCCGAGTGAGTGAAGCGCCGTATAATTCTATACATTTGGCTGGTGGCGCCACCACAGCGGTGTAGACACAAGTAGGATGTATGGACACTGCACGGCTGGTGGCGCAACCAAATTTGTGGAGCAACCAATCCGACACCAAGTGAGATATGCTCCATATGCTTACGTGTATTCTGAGTGGTGTCGCAACTGGTTGCTCCCAGTGTGATACCGGCCTAAGGGGTAGTTTACTCCATGTATGTTTTGTGTAAAAATAAATGTCATTTTTGTAAACCGCATTTTTTTTTTTAGTATTTTAACATATGTTTTATTTTATAATTCACACATCATAATTTTTTTTTTCAACTTTGCCAAGGGATAATTTCAACCCCTTTCGGTAAAATATGAAAGTATTGAAGGGTATAGAAAAACATATAATTCTGTATGTAGAGTTTTAATTTTGTAAAAAAAAAATATATAATTTTGGACGCTTTTTTTCGATTTCGGCGCACTGTGCGTCGCCTGATATAGAAGGTCTTCTATATATTATTTACAAGGGCTTTTGAAGGAAAAATTACGCAAATTCTATTGAATTTTAGGTTAATAAATCAAATGTAGACATAAATAAAATGGGTGGGTCCAATTTTATTATTTTTTTAACCAAAACACTTTGTTATTATTATGCATATAAGCAATCTTTTTTTTTTCATAATAAATGAATTAAACAATTGGTTGTGTATTCATTGAAATTTTGAACAATATCTCTATAATTAGATAATTAATGGCTAAGAAGAATGGACCAGGTTCTTTTTCTCTCTCTCTCTCTGCACTCGTCTTGTTTATTGGACCGTGTCTAATTGCAGGTTTTTTTTTCCTCTCTTTCTATTTCTATTGAAACGATATCCTGCTTTAGAGTTTGTAAATCTAAATTCAGAGCATTCAGAGGGCGTTTTGCAATGTTAACCAAGTGCTCGATTAATATATATATATATATATATATATATATATATATATATATATATATGTTTGTGTGTCTAGATGACTAGTTCTCTTGAGAATTGTCTCGACAGGATGCTCGTGGCTGAACCTTGAAAATCAGAGACATCTTTATAGAGGAAATCAATTCGAGAAGAGAAAGAGAGAAAATTATTATGTTTTGTTAATTCGAATTGATTACGCTGGGGAACAAAAAATTTCTTTTTCTGCACCATAAGCTTATGAAGTCAATTCAGATAGCTATGGTGATGAAGTACTCACAGATGAAAATGAACAACAATCGCCAAGGATTCTCAAATTTAAATTATTTTTTTTTGAATTGACTTTGCTTCTAATAATAAACAGGACCAAAAACACCCAGGGAAATCCCATACAAAACGTTCTTCCTAACTTTATAATTGAGGGGGTCTCGCTGGTGTAGCGGGCTAGTGTGACGGCCTTCTACAAAGAAGATCCTCAAGTTCTGGGCCTGAAAGTTTTTTTCATTAAATAAAAATATTTATTAAGGTGCGCGTCTCGAAAAGTCGTTAGAAAGCTTTTGACTACCGAGTTCCTCTAGGCGGCAAGAGATGGCGTTAGTGTTCCCCATAGGAAAACTGCATAGGAAAAATTGCATTTAATTCTAGACTTTCCAGCTAATTAATTAAAGGCAAAAAATTAATTATTTTTTAACACAATGATTACAAATTTAATTATCTACAACTTATAGAGCTCCTTTTTTTAAAATATCTTTTATTTAATGCGATTAATCTAAAAAAAAAAAATTTTTTTCGAAAATAAAAAAAGGGCTTCTATAAGTTGTAGATATTTTAAATAGCTTTAATTTAAAAAAAATTTGAGGTTGATAGCTTCTAAATTGTGGCCGCTGGAAAGTCCCAAAATTAGCACCCCGAGACGCGCACCTTAAAGACGAAATAAAACAAGACTTCTATCGGCCAGAATTATTTATTTTTCCTCTGTCGACGTTTCGGGGACTAAACGTCACCCATCTTCAGGACAAAGGTGTTAAAAAAATTCTTAGCTCTGCCTCCTTCAATTGTTAGGTAAGTTAGAATGTTAGTATATTAGTATATTTTATACTATAGGCTACAAATCTCTGCTTGTACATATCCTGAGCCACCATCAGAATATTTATTTAATGTAAACAAAGCCCCCAGGAAACTCTACGAGGATAGGGAGTTGCTGTGACATCCCGTCCTGTGGAAGGTTCCCTCTCCCTCTGTCAGTGATGCATTCTTCGAAAGGAGTCGGTAATGAGGGAGTCCCTCAAACTAGGACATCCTCCATAGCTTAGAAGAGGTTGGATAAAAGGAGCCGGGTGGAACTAGAAATAAGGATTAGTTCACTAGCTAGAAATGAACGCAGGAGGAGGATTTAGAGATAGGAAATGATATAACCTCACGGGGTACCGGAAGATGGCTACAGCCAGGGTTTAAGGTGCGTGTCTTCGAGCACGTAAGCACCTCGGGCAAATAAAAGGGGATCTCGATAGGAATTTTAAACAAAACTGTCCTCGGGCTTGGCGTAGGATGGTAGTGCGCCTGTCTTGTATACCAAGGGTCGAGGGTTCGGATCCCAGGCATTCCGATGATTTTATTTAAGCCATCAATAAATCTTTCTTATTTAGGATGAATATCACTTTATCTGAATTACAAAATTCCTTTAAAGAATTAACTGCAGACAGATTTGCCAAAACATTCCAAATAGGGAAAGTGATTACTCATGAAGTGAATGAAATTATAATCGGACAAATTTCATCATTAATGAATATTTTAATTCTCAAGACAAAATTATTATTTTTATGCAAAAACATATAATTTTCAAAACATACCAAATTAATGTACACTATAGGCCTATCGTTTGTTGAGAATCCTAGTGGCGAAAGTCCGAAAATTCAATTTTTGAGTTAAGCCTAGCAAACGTTGTTTTTTTAAACATTCACACTTTTTTCTCATTCACACACACATGCACACAGTCTTTTCGGCAACTTAGGCCATATAAGACTTTGACGAAACCTAAAATAAAAAATACCTATATATAATGTGGGAGGATTTTTTGAACATTTGGTATCCAAATGGCTTAAATAAAATCATCGGACTGCCTGGGTCCGAACCCGCAACGTTCTGTATAGAAGGTAGTCACGCTACCAACTACACCAAGCCCGGAGGCAAACAAACTGTGTTAAAACGTCTTCTCTTTTGAGTGGCAAAGTGGCGAAAATATATTTCCATTCTTTGCTATTAATTCTGGCCAATTCATTTGCTGCCTGGCTTTTTAAATGTGTATGTTTATAAAACTTTCAAACGCCTTATCTCCAACTGTTCAATTTCGGATTTTTTCCACTAGCATGGGCGTAACTAAAGAATTTGGCTGCTGGACCAGGAATCCTCCGAGGAGCCTGGAAAGCCGCATATTTTCTCAATTTTTCTTGGGGCAGGGAGCTTTCTGAAGTAGGGGGTCCCCGGCACCCCCCTATTTACGCCCAAGCCCACTAAGATTCTCTCCAGACTATATATAGATAGATATACGAAGGTAAGGTCAACAAGTCACAGAGCGACACGGGACTAGTGAAGGAGGTGCGATCTGACCCCCCTTCTAAGGAAAGAAAACATTCCCGCCCAGAGTTCGAAAGAAAGCACCTTCCAGAGAGCCTGATAGACTCTAACTGGGCAGTGTTAATTTGTTGACATCACCCTTGTGCAATAAGTGACCGAGTATCGTGGTCCAATTCATCTTAGTAGTTGCCAGGTCAATCTCAGAAATGATTCATTATTCATCTCTTATCTGTTTTTTTAAATTTTTAATTAGTCATTTGAGGAGAGCAGAATAATTTTCCAAGTTATTAAGCAATACACAACAAACAAGCAGCTGGCATGGTTTTTTTTTTTTTCGTATCTGTTTTTATTGATTTTCTCAGTACGTGAAGTCTGAAATAGGCAACCTCCACATGACTCATATATTAATTATAAATTATTAAGTATTTATTTAATCCAAGCAGGTAGATTTCATAACATAACTTTTTTTTTGTTCATTCCAAGTAAATAATTGAATCAGTAGTAAGTAGTAGAGTCATTTAATTTATTCAGTGAACATACAATCCACTGATGTTGTATATTTGTGGAAATAATTGGTTAATTAAATTGGAATATGGGGATACATATATAGGAATAGCGAGTGATTTATTTATTCTATTAAAAAACAAATAAATTCTTTATTAGAGTAGAATTATTTACATTAAACAAGCCATTTGATATGAATTCTAATTCGGAGATAAAAAAACAAACGACTAACAAAATAAAATTCCTCTCTTAAGGGGGCTCGGGAGTGAAGGTGTTACGCATGTTTTTCCCGATAAGATGGCGTTGTGTGTCATAAAAAGTATGCCCAAATATCAAGTAATTCCAAAATTTGCCAAGAGATGTCAAAATGGTAGCTAATAATATTTAATGCATTTGGTTGATTTTCATTGATCTTTTAACAATAAATACTTTATAAATGTTATTATATATTATGTATCTTTTATAAAAGCATAAAAATATATAAATATAGGCCAGATATAGGCTATTAGGGGATCGGCTGTTAGACTAGCCTGCCATCTATTGCAAGAATGCTGAACTAATTTGACAGTTGATTTTTAAATAAATCATCTAAGCTTATATTAAAATTTCTTAATTAATATGTGATTAATAATAACAATAAATTCATTTTTAAATTTAAAAAAAATCAAAGATTATTGGGACAGATTGTTTTTTTGTATTTGCTTGATAACAAAAAAATTAATTACGATAATGTTTTAATAAGTCATTAAAAAAATTATAGCTCGATGTCCCAATAATCTCTTATGAATTTAATTCATTTAAAAAAAAAACCGCATTGAAAAATTCCTTATAATAGTCTAGTTTTTTTTACAGTACGTTTAGACGTCGCTCCTGAACCCCCTTAAACTCAAAGTCAGTTTACCTTCTGAAAGGAAGATTTATTCTGTAATAAAATAGCATCTTTATTAATATATAGAGATTACAAACGATATCCTCTTAGAGTTTGCTGCTTTTATTCTTTTATGCGAGAAATTGCTTTAACCAGAATCATTATAGCCTATATTAAATTATAGCTGTCAGTTAGTGAATTTATTATTTATTATTTTCAGGGGCACGGTCTATATTTGGCACGTGGACAATCGAATTGGTCGCCGGGCGACCGCCTTCGACGATCGTCTTTTTTTTTACGACACCCAAAGTTTATTCATTTCGCCCAACCAACAAAATTGCTTTGCATAAATGTGTTTATGTTTGCTAACAACATAAATCATGATTGCCACATTGTATCATAATATATAAACCTCAATTGGTTGATTGTCGAGTGAGTTCACCTTCTTCTTCTCCAATCTTTTTACTTTCTCTTACCTCTATAGTATATGTTAATATATAGTGAGAGAAAGTATTGGATTCATGTCAAAAATTCGATGCCGAGATTTTGATGGATATACACGTTTTGAGGTCCCCTGAATCCAAAAAAGTGGTTTTCGCCGGGACATGGTCTGTCTGTCTGTGTGTGTGTCTGTGAACAAAATACCTCAAGAACGAAAAGAGCTAGGAGGTTGAAATTTTATATTTAAGTTAGGCACCTCTCATGGGACGTGACGCGAAGCTTTTGAACAAAATCAACCAAAGAGTACTAGTACTTTACTGATGCATATTTCTTTTTCAGTTTTTTTCGATTTTCTCAAAATTCGCTCCAACGATTTTATTTTTAAATTCAAAAATCAATTATTTTTTAGATTCTCTATAAAATGTATATTCTCATTTTGTCATTGAAATCTTCTGAAGACCACTTTACTCTTGTACTCCATAGAAAAGATGGGAGAAATGGTTGCCATGGTAACAAAATATAAATATTTTCCCATTATAAATTTTACATCTTGAAAATCGAATGTACCGTACTGTCGGAAACTAAATACATGTCGACACAAAAAATCTGGTGTGACAAGCACGGAACACAACTTTCGATTACCGAAGGTAAGAGAAAGTTGTGTGCTGCTGCGACGAGTTACAGATTTTTTCTCTTATGACGGTGAAAAAAAAAAAATATTAAACAAGTTTCAAAATCTTAATTGAAAATTGAAGTTAATTGAATATCAATATGTAAACATTATAATTATTTAATAAAAAAAAAAAGAAGAAAAAGCTCAAAGATGATCTTATCCTAATGATTAAATAATTATAACTTACAACTCACTGAATTTGTTTTTAACGTAAATTAAAATTCGTGTATTTTTTTTTTTGGAAAATAAGATTTTATTATAAAAGAATGTTGTTCACAAGAGATTATTGGGACATTGAGCTATAATTTTTTTAATGACTTATTAAAAAATTATCGTAATTAATTTTTTTGTTATCAAGCAAATACAAAAAAACAATCTGTCCCAATAATCTTTAATTTTTTTTCAATTTAAAAATGAATTTATTGTTATTATTAATCACATATTAATTAAGAAATTTTTAAAATAAGCTTAGATGATTTATTTAAAAATCAAATGTCAAATTAGTTCAGCATTCTTGCAATAGATGGCAGGCTAGTCTAACAGACGATATAGTATTAGCCTATATCTGGCCTATATTTATATATTTTTATGCTTTTATAAAAGATACATAATATATAATAACATTTATAAAGTATTTATTGTTAAAAGATCAATGAAAATCAACCAAATGCATTAAATATTATTAGCTACCATTCTGACATCTCTTGGCAAATTTTTGAATTACTTGATTTTTTGGGCATACTTTTTATGACACACAACGCCATCTTATCGGGAAAAACATGCGTAACACCTTCGCTCCCTTTCCCCCTTAATAAGAGAGCAAAATGTTCTTTCTTCTTTTGACAATTATATCACTTCTAAATTTAAATTCTTAGACATTGTTTTATTTTATATTCGTTGCATTATTAAATTGAATTATTGGTGATTTTTGTTGAAATCGCATAAAGAGAGAGTATCCCATTATTTATAATGCGTTTGTTAAGTGTCCCTAAATCACGAGGTCCATCTGATAGCCAATTTTGTTGCCATTTATTGGCCAGAGCCAAATTTGGAGTCGCCTTGTTCGCTCGTAAATCAGTATTGGCCGAATGAATGGTGGCGAGTCTTGCTGCCGCTCTCAACGATCACAAAGAGCCAGTCAACACTACAACAACAACAACAACAACATCCGGTAACAAGAGAGAATGACTACTATTTACTTTGCAGCTGTTAAATGCTTGACTAATTTTGATTTATTAAAGATATTTTGGCACGTTGTTAATCTGAAGGGAATTTTAAACTATTAATTAAATTTCATCTAAACTATATGGACTCTGTTATGCAAATGTGTGTCAAAGACCAGACATCGAGTTTTGAGAAAATCAACATTAAAGTTTTTCTGATTTAAATTGTTTTGATTAGATTATATATCATTTTTTTTGTCAATTGTGCAAGTAAATACTGTAATTCTGGCAGATATTCATAAATTATCTCTAAAAATACGACTAATTTAGAGAAAAACAATAAAATATAAAAAATTATTATTGCAAAATTCTCCAAGTCCAATATATATTTGCAAAAATGCTTCAAAGTCCCTTGACACATGATTGCAAATTAATCTATGCACTATTTATATTAATAAAATAATTTTAGGTTATAATTCAAAAATTAAAACGGAGATATTATTAAAGTTCTTTTATGGTTATATTTAATACTAGTAGCATAGAAACTTTTTATCCAAATTACATTAATAAATTTTAAATAGTATTAATATTTTAAAATTAAATACAAAGTGATAACAAAATTTTCTCATCAATTAATTCCTGAATGGAAGTGAACATGGCAACAGTAAATCAAAGTTATAATGAAATTGACTTAATATTATTTATTTTGTTGTCTTTTCGAAATCGCACTGATCCTCATCTTCATTATCAGGAATAATATCAAAAAATTAAATTTTGACATCTACGAATTCATTTCTCATTTTTCAAAAAAAAAAAAGGATTTTGGTTTATTTAAGGTAAACAATATATAATATAGGTTAAATAAGTTTTTATTGGTTGTTAACATCATAAAAAATAACGTGTTAGGTACATAAATCATTTTTGCAAAATGAAAATCCTGCATTGAAATATTGTAAAAATAATTTTAAGCTTTTACATTAAATATAAATTTTTTTAGGACATATTTCATAAAAAATATTATTAATTATAGCATTTGAAACAATATTCCGTGCTTAACTCAATTTTGAATTTTTTTTTTGGAGTTGACACACATTTGCATAACAGGGTCCATATAGGCTATAATACAATAAATAATCGCATATTAAAATTGCCATTCTTTGATAAACCACAAAATGATGTGCGAGTGGTCCATTAAAGGCAATTTCAACCTCCCATTATACTTTAAAATGATTATCTTACTTCACAGATTGTAGTTACTAGAGAGTGTAATTTTTGGATAGTCGATGGGCATAAAAATATTTAATTTCTAATTAAATATCAAAGTAATTTTGGGTATCTTGTTGAGGTGCCCCTTATAATAAATTTTGCTTCCATTAATCGCCTTTATTTCAATATTTATCAAAAAAAATTTGAAATTATAACGTTATTATAACTCTCTGCATATAAAAATAACATCATATTTATATTTAATTGTCGCCATAATTTATTTGCAATCTTTTTTTTTTCTTTTAATCAAATTAAAATACCTCGAGTGCGCAAGTCTTTTGATCCAAGGATTGACTAATCATCTTAAATTATTCTGTTATAATAATATTGATATAAAAATAAAATTACAGACATGAGTAATTAATTATGATATTTCATAATCACCGTTTAAAGATGTTTCATATTCAGAGTAGAGAGGGGCAAAAAAAAAAATGTAATCGAGAAATGAGGAAATATTAATAGAGTTGGCAATAAAAACAAGTAGAAAAGTAAAAGGATATTATAATAATAATGGAACAAATCTCCTCTGGGCCAATGGGAATAATTAGTTCTAAATTATTAAGGAAGTGAAGTATGGACACCAGGAGTCTGAATATTTCTTTCTTTTAAGTTTTAGTGAAATCCCTAGATTCTTGTGAGAGAGGTCGGCGGGCTTCCCTTCATGCAAGGAGGCCTCATCTTATACAAAATTTCAATCAAACTTAAGCTCTGTACCATCTCCAAAGCTTTTATCGCCTGCTGAGAATGCTGAGTGGGAAAATTCAATTTTGGAGTTAAGCCTAGCAAATGTTGTTAAAATGTCTTCTCTTTTAAACAAAATCGTTGGAGCAAATTTTATAGAATAGAATAGGTTTTTATTATTGCTCTCAGGACTAATTGTCCTGTTATGAGCCTGACAGGTAATTTTACAGGTTTTTTTTTACAGGGCTCTGAGGGCATGTTTGAAGGAGTTTTCTCTCTTCTTACGTTTTATACGAGTAGGGATGGTATTCCAAAGTCTCACGAACTCGGCAGCAAAGGATTTGGTGAATAGGGTCGTTCGATGGATGGAATATGAATGAATTCATCAGTAAAATAGTAGTACTCTTTGGCTTATTTTGTTCAAAAGCTTCTTGTTACGTCCCAGGAGGGTACCTAACTTAAATATAAAATTTCAACCTCCTAGCTCTTTTCGTTCTTGAGATATTTTGTTCACAGACACACAGACAGACCATGTCGCGAAAACCACTTTTTTGGATTCAGAGGACCTCAAAACGTGAAGATCCATCAAAATCTCGACATCGAATTTTTGACATGAAACCAATACTTTCTCTCTCTATATATATATAGGTAAGAGAAAGTTATAATACTATGCAAAAGACCAGAAGTGTCTGGGTATGTATTGTACAATGAGGGACATTAGAGCTTTAGAGTCCCAACTTTTGCTCTGAGATCTGGCTCACTATTTTATCTGGACAGAGAGCGTACAAGAATGTTGGAGAAGTCCCGGATTCACAGAATGTGTACGGAGTACACGCGAAGGGAGTCCACCCTCTTGAATTAAGGACTTTTTTCTTTTTAATTATCGATTTTTTATTTATTTTTGTTTACCCTCTTGTACTTTAAATTTATCTATGTTTTCTTAATATTAAGACTAATGTAATGTTTATGTAATTAACCCATCACTCTATATAATTGGACATTTGATGCCTGTAGAGAGTTAACTGTAGCTGACAGCGAGTGTTTGAAGTTATAGTTACTAGTTAGTTAAATAAATAAATGAATAAATATTAAGTCCCACCCATGCGTTTTCTATAAAACTTGTGATTATTTCATACAATGCAAACTTTCATGGTTCAAACCTAGAAAATTTCCAATAAAGATTTATTTTCCTTTATAAAAACCATGAAATAATCACAAGTAGAAAACTCCATGGGTGGGACTTAATATGTATTGACCCTCACTGTACACTGTTGCCAGTCAGCCCAGTCTCTCATAGCACTCTGACGTAAAATTCTTTGATTCTGACAATAATAATCTGGAATAATCACATGCGTGACTTTTAAGGCTGGTCGTCCACTGGGCGCGACCGCTACAAGAGCGAAAATAGGAGTATTCATGCTACAGATCCCAATGTGTGAATTAATCGAAGCTCGTCCACTACAAGTGTGCGACAACGCGCTACAGATCCCAAATAAATGGGATCTTTAGAGCGTCTCGCGTCGCGTCTATTCCTGTGTTTTTCCAATCTAAAATACTCTCAGCGGCAAAAAAAAACCGCAACAATTTGTTTCTTCTTAATAAAATTGATGCAATTAAATAAAACAAAGACAAAAATGTCGATATTTAATTTGTGGGACAAAATAAGATTAAATAGACCTCGAAGAGCCCCAGTTACTTCATCAATCACTGTTCGGTGGGTCTGTAATTAAATGAATTTTCATAAAAATTTTTATCAACTGTTTCATGGATCGACTGCTTTGCAAATATCAGTTTCGATTTTTCATCATCGTCAGGACCTTTAAAAATAAACAAATGTTTAATTTATTTTATCAGGTATAAAATTGATAAAAGATATACATTTTTGTTTGCTTTTTCCAGAGGCGACCGAGGAGTTGGGGGCCTGGGGCGGCCTAGTTGAGGGGGCCATATATTGATTTTTTTTTTTGGGGGGGTGCTCATCTTTAAATATCCCCTCCTCCATACACAAAAATTTTTTAAAATACCGATATCCCTGAACCCCAAGGGCCCCGGGGCCTTTCAAAGAGAAATTTTCATTTAATTTTGTTTTTACTTGAGCCCCAAGGGCCCCAGGGCCCCTCAAATTTTCATTAAATTTTGTTTTTACTTGAGCCCTGAGGGCCCCGGGGCCTCTCAAAGAGAAATTTTCATTAAATTTTGTTTTTACTTGAGCCCTGAGGGCCCTGGGGCCTCTCAAAGAGAAATTTTCATTTAATTTTGTTTTTACTTGAGCCCTGAGGGCCCCGGGGCCCCTCAAAGAGAAATTTTCATTCAATTTTCTTTTTTTTATCTAAATTTTCCCATTTTTACTTGAGCCCTGAGGGCCCCGGGGCCTCTCAAAGAGAAATTTTCATTAAATTTTGTTTTTACTTGAGCCCTGAGGGCCCTGGGGCCTCTCAAGAGAAATTTTCATTTAATTTTGTTTTTACTTGAGCCCTGAGGGCCCCGGGGCCCCTCAAAGAGAAATTTTCATTCAATTTTCTTTTTTTTTATCTAAATTTTCCCATTTTTACTTGAGCCCTGAGGGCCCCGGGGCTCTCAAAGGAAATTTTATAAATTTGTTTTGCTGGGTGCCTCTCAAAGAGAAATTTTCATTTAATTTTGTTTTTACTTGAGCCCTGAGGGCCCCGGGGCCCCTCAAAGAGAAATTTTCATTCAATTTTCTTTTTTTTTATCTAAATTTTCCCATTTTTACTTGAGCCCTGAGGGCCGGGGCTCTCAAAGAGAAATTATTTGTAGCGGGAAGAGAAATTTTCATAACTGGCGAGGGCCGGGGCCCTCTCAAAGGGAAATTTTCATTAAATTTTGTTTTTACTTGAGCCCTGAGGGCCCTGGGGCCTCTCAAAGAGAAATTTTCATTTAATTTTGTTTTTATTGAGCCCTGAGGGCCCCGGGGCCCCTCAAAGAGAAATTTTCATTCAATTTTCTTTTTTTTTATCTAAATTTTCCCATTTTTACTTGAGCCCTGAGGGCCCCGGGGCCTCTCAAAGAGAAATTTTCATTTAATTTTGTTTTTACTTGAGCCCCAAGGGCCCCGGGACCCCTCAAAGAGAAATTTTCATTTAATTTTGTTTTTTTTATCTAAATTTTCCCATTTTTACTTGAGCCCAAGGGCCCCGGGGCCCCTCAAGAGAAATTTTCATCTAAATTTTCCCATTTTTACTTGAGCCCTGAGGGCCCCGGGGCCTTTCAAAGGGAAATTTTCATTAAATTTTTTTTATAAATATATGGGGGCCTATGCGGCTCGGGGCCTGGGGCGGACCGCCCCCCTCGCCCCCCTCCCCCTCGGTACGCCACTGGCTTTTTCACATTGAGTGATTTGATGAAGTAACTGCTGCTCTTCGAGGTCTATTTTAAAATAATCTTCATTCTAGAATATAAAGAAAGAATTTTAAAATAAGATTATTTGAAAATTTAGCGAAAATAAAATATAAATTTGGACATTTTTATCTTGGTTTTATATTTCAATTTAATTATTTATTAAAATTATATGGATTTGTTTTAAATTTGCTTAGAAAAGTATATGATATTTTATGTCAAATATAGCGCGAAGTCGCGTGTAGCCGCGACTCTTGTAGCGGTCGCGCGTTTACGCTTCCAGTGCACGACCAGCCTAAAGAGAAGAAATGGAAAACATATCTTTGCCTCTTTTTCTTTCTTAAAATATGCAATTTGGTTAGATTACATACATTAAAATAATAATATTTTAATAAAAAAAAAAAAATTAAATTATTTCTTTATAAAGGAAAAAAATTAAATAATATGCCATTTTTAGTATAAAATAATGTTAAACTGCATTTGAACTTTGACCAGTTCCCCCTTTCCTTTCCTCTCTCTCTTGGGTTTCGTATATGATTAATCTAATCGTGATGTGACTTGCCGAAATATCTGTCGAGAGGCTAGAGGCAATTTTGCTTAGTCTGGGAAAAGTAAAAGTGCCTGGCTATCTATTAATGGCAATTAATTAAGGCAATATCACTGTCTTCCTCAAAGCCTGGGCAAAATTAAAGAAAACAGAAAGAATATTTTAAAAAAATCGAAGGAAATTATCTTTGGGTTTGAAGTTTGTAAGAAAAAAACTTCAACTATATACGAGGGCAGGTCGATAAGTCCGTAACACAGGTTTTTGGATAAAAAATTATTTTATTTTTCAACGTAGTCTCCTTTGAGCTCTATACACTTTGTCCAACGTTTCTCCAATTTTTTTATCCCTTCCAAAAAATAAAATTTGTCGAGGGCATCAAAATCAAATCTCTTTCCGCCGAGCCATTTGTTTCAGGTTAGGAAACAAGAAATAGTCACTCGGCGAATAGGGCGGATGAGGGAGCAATTCGAATTCCAATTCTTGGATTTTTGCACAGGAAATTCACTTTTTTCCATTGTCTTCTCAAATCACGAGGTAGTCTGCTATTAATGGATGTCAAACAAAAACTAAAAGACCCAGCTGGTTCAAATTTCGACAGGAGTCAGCTGATAGTTGCCTGCTGATAGGAGCAGTGTTGCCATTTTAGTTAAGAGCCCTTGAGAGTGTATCTCTTTTACTTAATTTTTAATTCAACTAATATCCACCAATCATCTATCTATTTGTTTTCGCAATATGGTCTGTCTGTCTGTCTGTGAACAAAATATCTCAAGAACGAAAAAAGTTTGGAGGTTAAAATCGGTTGATGACTTGGCCAACCAAAAAAGGAAAAAAGGGCCCTCTTTCCTAAAATATTTATATTTAAGTTAGGCACCACCCTAGGGCGTAAAAATAAGCTTTTAATCAAAATCGACCAAAGAATACTACTACTTTAATGATGAACTTTTTTTTCGATTTTCTCAAAATTCACTAACGATTTTGATTAAAATTCAAAAATCAATTATTTTTTAGATGCTCTTTTAAATGTATATTCTCATTTTGTATTCAAAATTGTTTGAAGCACACTTTACTCTTGTACTTCATAAGAAAGATAGGGAGAAATAGTTGCCATGATAACAAAATATAAATATTTTTCTGTTTATAAATTTTACATTTTTTTTTTTTATTGTGTAGAGCGCTTCAACAGCGGGGGTTATTCGCGCTACATGTACACAAATATTAGAAAAGTTTATAGATACATAAATCACAAAATATCAAAAAAAGTTCATATATATTTAAAAAGTTCAATTTCTTTTAAAAATAAAATAGTTTCACTGATATATTCTTCCTTTATGAGGTGTTTTCCTTCAATTTTGTTCTTTTCTCTTAGTTTCTTGTATTTCTTGCACAGGAACAGGATGTGGCGTATGGTAATGGGTTCGTTGCATTCAGAGCACCAGGGGGGTCTTGATTATTTTACATCTTGAATTCCAATGTACAGTACTGTCGGAAACTAAAAATATGTCGACACAAAGGTGTGACAAGCACAGAACACAGCACAACTTTGGATTACCGAAGATAAGAGAAAGCTGTGAGACCAGTTACACCAGATTTTTTTTTTTTTTAAAGAATATGGAAATTTTCTAGGCCAAAATCTCGAATGTTTAATCAAAACAAAGAAATAATCAGGCTTGGACTAACTTTAGTCCTCAACAGAATATGTGTTAAATGTTCAGTTATTGGAGGCCCCCTGTTACGTATAGTTAGCGTTTGCCTTAAATTTTTCCCGTTCGACTAATTAAATAAATCCTTGAATCTCACTTGTAAATGCATACGTTTATTGAATAAATACATGTTTTCATTTGATTAATTAAGAGCCCTTGAGAGTGTATCTCTTGTACTTAATTTTTAATTCAACTAATATCCAATTATCTATCTATTTGATTCAAGTACCATTTGTCAGCAATAGAAAGTTAGGCAATATTTTGAGATTTTTTTTTAAGTGAAACTTTTATTGGATGGCCTCAAATTTTTTCGCTCTTCTATCAGCATGTCGCGTTACAAGCCGTGACGTCAAAGGCCGTGACGCTACAAGCCATGACGAGAAAAATAAGAAAGTTGAAATTTAATAAATATGACGAATTATAAAAAAAATAATTGTGAGATTTAATTATTTAACTTTTAAATTGATAAAATATAATTTTTAAAATAATTTAAAATTATTCAAATCTTCAATTACTAAATAAATATTGTTCTCAGTTTTTAACATGCGTCTATTGATTTCCCAATTTCCAATTATTAAGTTAGATTTTTTTTTTTTTTTAACACTCACTTTTTTCTCATTCACACTCACATTCACACAGTCTTTTCGGCAACTTAGGCCATTTAAGACTTTAAACGATATCCGTTATTGATTATTAAACATATTGGGGTCCAGGCATTCTTGGTATCCAAATGGCTTAAATAAAATTATCGGACTGCCTGGGGTCCGAACCCGCGACGTTCGGTATACGAGGTTAGCACTCTAACCCCTACACCAAGCCCCGAGGGCCAAGTTAAGATTAAAAAAGCGATTTTAATATCCTTAATTGAATAATTTTCTGAAAATTTTCAGTTAAAAGCCTACGATCCGAAAAAAAAATGTTTCACTTGCATCGTGTTTTCATAAAACCACACAATGATTTTTATTATGCTCTTTTTTTTAGGCAAAATCGAATTGAATTAATTTATGTGCAAAATCTATCAAGAAATAGAATCAATGCTCAAATAATCGGTCGGTATCATCTGAACCACAACGAAGATCGCCATTTAGAGTGTGAGTGTCTGAATCTTTTTTTTTCGAACCCTCCCCCCTCTTAAGATTATTTTTTACCTTTAAAATTGTTTGTTAACTTCAAGTAGCGTGCTACCTTTTCACAAGGACACACGTCTTAACACATCATCTCGCCTTTTGCTATAATAATAATAAAATTATTCTATTAAAATTTTTCCTTAAGTGAGTGAAATGTTTTTTTTTTTTTTTTTTAATATTATTAAAATAGACAAGCGTGAGGTGAACTATTTGTTGGGTTTTGCGTCCTTGAATAAAGAAGGCACGTCTGTCGCGAAAGGCAGGGGGGGGGGGCGCAAATAAGTTCATTCAAGCATAAACTCCATCTTAAAAGATTTTTACTTTCTCTTACCTCTATATATATGTTAATATATATAGAGAGAAAGTATTGGATTCATGTGAAAAATTCGATGTCGAGATTTTGATGGATCTTCACGTTTTGAGGTCCCCTGAATCCAAAAAAGTGGTTTTTGGCGATATGGTCTGTCTGTCTGTCTGTGTGTGTATGAACAAAATATCTCAAGAACGAAAAGAGCTAGGAGGTTGAAATTTTATATTTAAGTTAGGCACCCCCATGGGACGTGACACGAAGCTTTTGAACAAAATCGACCAAAGAGTACTAGTACTTTACTGATGCACTTTTTCACTTTTTTTTCGATTTTCTCAAAATTCGCTCCCGATTTTGTTTAAAATTCAAAAATCAATTATTTTTTAGATGCTCTTTAAAATGTATATTCTCATTTTGCCATTGAAATCTTCTGAAGACCACTTTACTCTTGTACTCCATAGAAAAGATAGGAGAAATGGTTGCTATGGTAACAAAATATAAATATTTTCCCATATAAATTTTACATATGAATTCAAATATGTACCGTACTGTCGGGAACTAAATATATGTCGACACGAAAAATCAGGTGCGACAGTCAAACCAGATTTTTTTGCTTTGTTGATCGTTTTTTACTTTCTCTTACCTATGTTTTTGCAATTGGTTCTATATTTGCAATTTTTATCATCTAATTACCCATGCTTCTTTGGTGGCTTTATATGAACCCCATCTCCTTCTCTGAATATGCCATTTCAGTCAAATAAATATATTGAAAATAAATCAAAATCTGAATAACAAAAGAAGTTAAAGTTCAAATAATGTCAAGATTTCGACATTTATTTGTTTTGAAATTGAAATAAAAATATGACAAACCGTCAAGTGACGAGGATTTCTGTTTAGAACAAAAAAGGAGAGAGGGGGAAGGAATTTCTAATTCATCTGCACTCTTTTCTTGTTCCCACTGGTGTTAGTTATTAAGTAAGTAGTGATATGGTCTAAGAATTAACTTGAAATTTATACATGATAGAAAATTATAGTCTAGTATGGTGTATTAAGGGGGCTCAGGAGCGACGTCTAAACGTACTTTTAAAAAAACTAGACTCTTATAAGGAATTTTTCAATGCAGTTTTTTTTAATGAATTAAATTCATAAGAGATTATTGGGACATCGAGCTATAATTTTTTTAATGGCTTATTAAAAAATTAGCGTAATTAATTTTTTTGTTATCAAGCAAATACAAAAAAACAATCTGTCCCAATAATCTTTAATTTTTTTTAATTTAAAAATGAATTTATTGTTATTATTAATCACATATTAATTAAGAAATTTTTAAAATAAGCTAATAGAGATTTTAATTTAAATTTTAAAATAATTAGATGATTTATTTAAAAATCAAATGTCAAATTAGTTCAGCATTCTTGCAATAGATGGCAGGACGAGAGCAGGCTAGTCTAACAGTCGATATAATTTTAGCGGCCTATATTTATATATTTTTATCCTTTTATAAAAGATACATAATATAGGCCTATAATAACATTTATAAAGTATTTATTGTTAAAAGTTCAATGAAAATCAACCAAATGCATTAAATATGAATTGGCTACCATTCTGACATCTCTTGGCATATTTTTGAATTACTTGATTTGTTGGGCATACTTTTTATGACACACTACGCCATCTTATCGGGAAAAACATGCGTAACACCTTCGCTCCTGTTCCGCCTTAATAAACAGACAAAAGTGGTTCCATGGGCGCAGCCAGAATTTGATCCGCTAAAGGCGGTCCATGAGCTTGTCGCCAGTGCCCGATATTCTCCACGGAATCTTTTATTTTTGAGAATAAGTTGTTTTTCAAAGACTTTCGCCTCCATTCTGAGTAGTTCTGGCATAGGGTTTAATTTCTCAAGTCTCCCAGCAGGCATTCTCAAAATTATAGCTTTTTTAAATAGAAAAATAATATTATCTCTCTTTACACACCATCCTTCTAATATAATAGAAAGACGAAATAAATGCTTAGTTTCTCATTAGTATAATTAGCGAGAAGATTTATTTTATTTGTTTTTTTTTTTTTTTTTTTTTTTGGCTAGCGCCCTTCGCGTGCCCAGAGCTCTCCCGATGGCATCGCTCGTTTCTTTCACCTGCCAAGTCTCGAATGTCTGCACAGGATGACCTCTGACCTCCTAGCGAAAGTAGACAATGCACGCGATCTTGACTCATCGCCTCGGGCATTCGTGGGCCCCCCTTCCCTCAACCGCATTTACCTAAATTATCCAAAACATATGATACATTTATACAAGCATTCGAATTAATTATTTAACCTCTTCCTTTTTTACTTTCTCTTACCTAGGTATATATGTTAAAATATATATATATATAGAAAGTATTGTATTCATGTCAAAAATTCGATGTCGAGATTTTGATGGATATACACGTTTTGAGGTCCCCTGAATCCAAAAAAGTGGTTTTCGCGACATGGTCTGTCTGTGTGTAGGTGAGTGTGTTTGTGTGTTTTTATTTTTCCACAAGATTGAGCCTCCCTGGGATTTTCTTGTGAACAAATTTTGAAAAAAATATTTTTAGTCCGGCCGCATATTCAAAAAAACTGGTGTGACTGGTCGCACAGCACACAACTTTCTCTTCTCTTAGGTAATCGAAAGTTGTGGGTGTTCTTGTCACACCTGATTTTTGTGTCTAAATATATTTAGTTTCCACCGATATACATGTATTACGATTCAAGATGTATTAAAGCCCTCGGGCTTAGCGTAGTTGGTAGCGCACCTACCTTGTATACCAAGGTCGAGGGTTCGGATCCCAGGCAGTCCTATGATTTTATTTAAGCCATTTGGATACCAAATGGCTTGAATAAGAATGCCTGGACCCCCCAATAGATATATTTAGAAATAAAGAGTATCGTTTAAAATCTTAAATGGCCTAAGTTGCCGAAAAGACTGTGTGCATGTGTGCGTGTGTGAATGTGAGTGGAAAAAAGTGCGTTAAAAAAAAGATGTTTTTTAAACATTTTCTCATTCACACTCACCACACACATTCACACAGTCTTTTCAGCAACTCAGGCCATATAAGACTTTGACGATATCCGTTATTATGAAAATATATATTGGGGGTCCAGGCATTCTTATTTAAGCCATTTGGTATCCAAATGCCTTAAATAAAATCATCGGACTGGCTGGGATCCGAACCCGCGACTTTTGGTATACGAGGTTAGCACGCTAACCGCTACACTAAGCCCCGAGGGCAAAAATCTGGTGTGACTGGCGCACAGCACAACTTTCTCTTACCTTCGGTAATCGAAAGTTGTGTTCTGTGCTTGTCACACCAGATTTTTGTGTCGACATATATTTAGTTCCCGACATGACAGTACGGAACATATGAATTCAGATGTAAAATTTATAAGTATGGGAAAATATTTATATTTTGTTACCATGGCAACCATTTCACCTATCTTCCCTATGAAATACAAGAGTAAAGTGGTCTTCAGAAGATTTCAATCGCAAAATGAGAATATACATTTGAAAGAGCATCTAAAAAATAATTGATTTTTGAATTTAAAAAAAAATCGTTGGAGCAAATTTTGAGAAAATCGAAAAAAAAACTGAAAAAGTACATCAGTAAAGTACTAGTACTCTTTGGCCGATTTTGATTAAAAGCTTATTTTTCCGGTCCCGGGGGGTGTTTAACTTAAATATAGAATTTCAACCTCGTAGCTCAATTCCTTCATGCTTAAAATTGACACACACACACACACACACACACACACACACACACACACACACACACACACACACACACACACACACACACACACACACACACACACACACACAGACCATATCGCGAAAACCACTTTTTTGGATTCAGGGGACCTCAAAACGTGAAGATCCATCAAAATCTCCACATCGAATTTTTGACATGAATCCAATACTTTCTCTCTATATATATTACATATATACATAGGTAAGAGAAAGTAAAAAGATGTAATAAAATTTATAAGTATGGGAAAATATTTATACTTTGTTACCAAGGCAACCATTCCTCCTATCTTCCCTATGAAGTACAAGAGTAAAGCTAGAAGATTTCAATGGTAAAATGAGAATATACATTTGAAAGAGCATTTAAAAAATAATTCATTTTTGAATATTATTCAAAATCGTTAGCAAATTTTGAGAAAATCGAAAAAAAAAAAAAACTGAAAAAGTACATCAGCAAAGTACTAGCACTCTTTGGCCGATTTTGTTTAAAAGCTTTTATTTTCACGCAGAAGGAAGATGTCTAACTTAAATATAAATCCTTTATTTTAAACTTCTACAGCTCGTCAGCACAGAATTTAGGTGTGTTTTTGGTTTTTTTTTTTTTTTTTTTTAAACACTCACACTTTTTTCTCATTCACACAGTCTTTTCGGCAACTCAGGCCATATAAGACTTTGACGATATCCGTTATTATGAAAATATATATTGGGGGTCCAGGCATTCTTTTTTAAATCATTTGGTATCCAATTGGCTTAAATAAAATCATCGGACTGCCTGAGGTCCGAACCCGCGACGTCTGATATAGGAGGTTAGCACGCTAACCTCTACACCAAGCCCCGAGGGCTGTGTTTTTTTGTTAATTTAATAAATATCTCTAAGTATTTTTTAAATATTCGTTTAATTTTTCAGGTCAAACGTAGCTGGAGCAGTTTAAAATAAAGGAAAACAAAACCTCGTCCCAGAATTGAATAAAAATTTTCAAATATAAAATTTCAGCCTCCTAGCTCTATTCCTTAAAATTGAACATACCCACAGACAGACAGACCATGTCGCGAAAACCAGTTTTTTTGGATTCAGGGGACCTCAACGTGTATCCATCAAAATGTCGACATCGAATTTTTGACATGAATCCAATACTTTCTCTCTTTATATATTAAGAGAATCTAAAAACTCCAAGTGGCTTAATCGAGGCCCATGGATGGCCCTTAATATAATTTGTTATAGCCTGGAGGGCCAGCAGGTTGTCGCCCTCTCAGAGACAGACAAGTGTTCTTTAATCACCATTATGGAAATTAAATTATCGAAATCAATTTTTTTATGGATTACACCCAAATCTAATTTACATCTTTCTTTTTTTTTCTTTTGTAAATCTGTCATATGTTCAAATTAAAATAAATAAAATTGAAATGTTTTCATTGTAGTATAAACAAACCCGAGGCGTTTCGTGCACGAATTTCTTCAACCAAAACCATCTATCGATATCCTAAATCTCACTTCTCGTGAATATTTATTTTTAGCTAGCTAGTTACACCTAATACTATTTAAATTGAAACGCTTTCCTCTTAAACAAAATAACAGGCACCTCCTTTTACTTTCAGCATTTATATGTGAATATGTTTCTTTCAAGATGAATTTACCTATGACCTATGTACCAAATTATCAAACAAATTTGTTTCTTATATGATAAACAGAAAGGATATATCCAAGAACGTACCCTAAAAATCATTCCCTCACTATGTCCCAACTGCTAAATTCAAAGAGAATCATGAGCTTAAATCGAAAAATTCCTTACTAATTGTTTGCTATCTTATTTTTTACTTATATATGATAGTATTGGCTGCATCTTCATGAGTTTTTAATTTAAAAAAGGCGAATGGAAAAATTATTAAAAATACTTTAAAACTTGTCTTTAAAAAAGCCCGTCATTCCCGCACTCTTTTAAAACAGGGTGATTGGAGCGAAATTTGAAATTCTACGAAGCCCCGGTTAAGTTTTTTTAGAAGTTGGTAAAATTGCTATTGACAACTTACACTAAAGCGAATGGTTAAAGAAAGGATGTATTGTTGAAACTACTTAGAACATAAGTTTTTTAAAGATTACATTTTTTAATGTCATTCCCTCACCTTATATTATAAAAAGATAGGCGCTTATTTATTTAATAATTACAGCATATTTGTATAGGTTTCCGGTAGTAATATGGTACAGTAAAACGAACATAGAAAAGAAAAAAAGTTGTGGTTTCTGAGTTTGTGGCAATTTTGTCAAGTTTCGTCATTCCCTCGTAAATATTGTTGATGGTTCAGCAAGTTAAGTGTAAAAAAATGACAAGAAGTAGTAATTAACAGCTGCGGAAGCAAAAATAAAAAAAAAGAGTATCGCAGGAAAGTAATTTTTAATTAATATAACTTAAATCAATATGTTTTGTTCGTAACAATTAATTAATTGTTGCGTTTTGGATTTAATTACTATAGTTGTGCAATAAAAAATAATTGGTGCATTTCAGAGTTTTTAATTGTTGTCGAATCATATCAAAAATCATTCCATTAATGTCTGTAATTCCCTTATTTTCGATTTGTTTTTTCCAAACTCAAAAAAGTTGGGGACCACTATTATATTTTAATCAAACAACACATAAACTATGACTTGGCCATAAAAAAATCGATCGACTCAGTAAGGCCAATTTCGATTTTTTTTTTTTGAGAATGACCCAATATATAGATATAAATTAATAAATACAAAAAATCAAATGAATATAAATTTGTTATTTAAATCTTTTCATTCACACATACATAGATAAAACATAGACAACATTAACTCTATTCAACAACTAAGGAGGGCTCTGCGTTGGGTTTAGCGTTTAATTCCTTAATAATGATCATTTACGAAATATCACAAATTTTAACATAATCATCTTTTTTTTTTTTTATTCCTTCAAAAGAGATAATTTTTACTTATTGATGAAAATAGCCAGAGTTTAAAATTTTTCTAAATCTCTGACGTAATATGATAATAGCACGTAAATAAGAACGAAACCATAAATTACATTATTCACGATTTAAGAAAATTTTTATAAAAATCACTTATTTCTAGTTTGAAGAGATTTGAGTTAATTCAATAGAGAGAGGTATAATTATTCAATTTATATCTACTCTAAAAGAAAAAGAAAAAAAATATATATTTTTGATTAGAAGGACATCGGATGGAAGAGAAAAGAAAAAAAAAAAGAAAAAGGCCCTGACATAAATGGGCTATTTAATTTATTCCAAATAATTGAAGGTTAGAAAAAAATTAAAACATGCTTTTAAAAATAATGAAATAGAAGAAGGGGGAGGAGAAATGGCTAAAAAGCCTCCTAGGAAGATGACTAACAACGAACGAATCGTCATTAAAAAAGATCGCTATTTCATCAACGCCAATCCATTTGGGAAGAATTAAAAATATAATTATGTATTTTAATTATTACAAGTCACTGACGAATTCAAAAAAAAAAAAATCCCAACTCAAAATGCAGTAATTTTATATCTTTTTCAATCAAATATGTCAGAGTCTCTGACAAGTTATGGTTGCTTTCTTGGAATTATTCTCAAGAGACCAGACGTCATTAATGGATTGGGATTGCCATGACACGTGGGTTGCTTTTAAAAAAGGATTATAAGCTATTGGCTAATTGTCTCTTCTTTTAATATCTGCTCAATATTATTGTCCCTTTGTGTATAATCTTTTAATATACGTATTCTGATTTCGTTTATTTTTCCCAACAAAGATTAGACGCTCGACGACAATCGTAATTAATAGTCGGAGAGCTGGCGACAAAAATGGGCAAGAGTTTTCTGAAGGCTAATATTTTCAGAATAGGTTGCATTTTAGTGATGGAAAGATACTCTAGAGTCAGCACTTGCAATATCGGGGCGTTTAGGGACGGTAAAGTTGCTGGAAGATGGTTTTTCGCAAATATCTCGAAAACTATGCGGTTTTCCGCAAAAATTCATCTATACAAAAATAATCGAAATTAAATTACAAACAAAAATGGTCTAGTACATAATCACGCTAAAGTGAACGGTTCGGGAGATATAGAGGGGTAAAATTTGTAATTCTAACAATGGTTGTCATGGTAACAAGATATAAATAAATATTTCTCTATCTCAGTGTCTCCTTTCATATAAATTACAAATTTTACCCCTCTATATCTCCCGAACCGTTCACTTTAGCGTGATTATGTACTAGGACCATTTTTGTTTGTAATTTAATTTCGATTATTTTTGTATAGATGAATTTTTGCGGAAAACCGCATACTTTTCGAGATATTTGCGAAAAACCATCTTCCCTCAACTTTACCGGCTTATTCCCGCTAAAAGCGTTCTTTCGATTTCCGAAGGTCGCAAAGCACACAACTTTCTCTTACCTTCGGTAATCGAAAGTTGTGTTCTGTGCTTTTACACCAGATTTTTTTGTGTCGAGATATATTTATAGTTTCCGCCGATATATGAAAATTAAAGATGTAAAATTTATAAGTATAGAAAAATATTTTTATTTTGTTACAATGGCAACCATTTCTCCTTTCCTTCCTATGAAGTACAAGAAGTTTTGGAAGTGTGCTTCAAACAATTTCACTGACAAAATGAGAATATACATTTTAAAGAGCATTTAAGAAATAATTGATTTTTGAATTTTGATCAAAATCGTTGGAGCGAATTTTGAGAAAATCGAAAAAAAAAAAACTGAAAAAGTACATCAGTAAAGTACTAGTACTTTTTGGCCTATTTTGTTTGAATGCTTATTTTGAGTGGCCGGGAGGGTGTTTAGCTTAAATATAAAATTTCGGCCTCCGAGCTCAATTCCATCATGCTTAAAATTAAACACCGACACACAGACAGACCATGTCGCGAAAACCACTTTTTTGGATTCAGGGGTACCCAAGACGTGTAAATCCGTCAAAATCTTGACATCGAATTTTTGACAAGAATCCAATATTTTTTCTCTCTTTATATTAACATATACATATAGGTAAGAGAAAGTAAAATAAATTCTATTATGACGTACAGGGTAGTGTCTGAACAATCTTAAAACAATTTCAAATATTTTTCAGCAGATAATATTTTCGCATGCTTCAAATATCTTCCCTCTTTATTGAGGTGAGTCAGGAGACCTCGAAATAATATAATTATCTCAAATTGAAATCAATCTGAGAAGCATCCGTCCATTAAAACAATTACTCGTGGTCCATTAAGAATGCCGCCATCAATCGTGACGCAATAAAAGTAAAGACTTCTCGAAGATAGGGGGAAAAAGAGTCAGTCATCAGCTAATCCAATCCTCTAAATTATGCAAATATCGTCGTCGTGTGTCAATAGTCAAATAGGCGGAAGGGGATTACAAATTACTCGCAGGTTTAGGCCGTGTAGGCAGGCCTATAAAAATAAAAAAAACCTGTCCGCGATTTTTCATTTTAATTCTTTAATATTAGAAATTCACTCTTTCATTTCAAGTCTTTTTGATTCTAACATGAAAGGGGAGGGGAGGGTGGAAAAAAATTGAAAATTTTATTACAACTCGTGTTTTCTTAAATGGCTATTTGCTTGTTCAGACTGGTAGAGGAATTTTAATCCAAAACAGACGACAAAATCTTTACTCTAGCTACCAACTTATAAACGCGATTCATCTTTACTTTCTCTTACCTCTATACATGTTAATATATAACTTCATGTCAAAAATTCGATGTCGAGATTTTTGATGGATATACACGTTTTGTGGTCCCCTGAATCCAAAAAAGTGGTTTTCGCGACATGGTCTGTCTGTCTGTCTCTCTCTCTGTGTGTGTGGGTTCAATTTAAAGCATGAAGGAATTGAGCTAGGAGGTTGAAATTTTATATTTAAGTTAGGCACCCCCCCTGTGGCGTAAAGATAAGCTTTTAATCA